>JAXGGA010000293.1:0-260973 GCA_038373865.1 Uloborus plumipes
GAGGAAAATAATCGTTTGCAGTCTGTTTTCGCGAATCTTGTGGCTGCTTTGGCAGGTAATCGTGTTTTTGTAGCGTCATTGTGACGTGATTGAATACGTATGCAGAATGTCACGACAATCCATTTAATGTCGGTCAGTCAAGTAGAGTTTAGTTGTGTTAATGTAGCATACCTCAAGGCGATCGATATTTTCATGTAGTATTTGTTAACGGTTGTCATACACTATATTGTAGGGAATATTTTTTAATTGTTTCTACAAAATGCAAAAGAAAAATTCCTGTGATACACGAGATTAGCCTCAAAAATAAAAATGTCGCTCGTCCAAATTATTAAAAGTCCAAATCAAGTGAAATCTATATAAATAAAAATGGATGATGTATGTTGTTCCTTATACAAATCCAGTTTTCGTCAGATTTTCATCAAACTTGGCGCATAGGATCCTTGATGCACTAGAATTCACGTAGGTGGGGTTTTGAAATTTTTAAAAAATCCAAAAAGCTCAAAATTCATTTTTTTTGTCTCAAAATGGCCATTTTGTTTCAATTTTGAATTGATAGAGTAATAGAGATAAGCCTTTAAGCATACAAATGTATAAAATTTAATACATTTAAATATGAGTATTTTAAAGCAAAGATTACAATTAACAATGAATAATCAATTTAAGGCTCACCTATTTCATTTTAGCACGAAATAAGTTAAACATAATGCCATACCGGGCACGCCGTGTAATAAGCTAGTAACCAATAAATTGAGCCATGGTGCATAAACAAACTGCTGTAAAGAAGAAATATAGTATTTTGAGTTCAAGAAAATGAAACTGCATTAGAAAAAATTACAAAAATGCATGACAAAGATATTGCTCCAACAGTACGTGCATCTAAATAGCTGTCCGAAATTAAGCGAAGTCCGGTTTACCGGGGTTCGGTTTAGTGAGGATTTACAGAAAAAGACGATGAAACAGAATTCCCGAGAAAGCTTCCATCAGTTGATATCGCTGAATATACGAAAATTTGACCCTTACCTATACCTCTTCGCGCATGTTGCACCGTACTCAGTATTGCTTTCACGAAGTATTCCTTTGGTTTTATTTCCTCAAATTTTTCTACTCTTTTACATCGTGTTTTTTATAAAGTGACGAAAAATGGCATGTAGATTTACGTTATTCAAATAGGTCTGCAAATGTCCCCGAGTTTTGATTATCTTATTTTACGCTATTTTTCCTCAAATGAACTCACACTGCCAAAATATCCTTATAAATATTTCTTTTAAGCTAAATAGGAGTTTTGCAGCTCAAAAGCATTTTTTGTAAAAAAAGGAGGGGGGTAAATAATGTTCTTTGAATCTTCCTGTGACAGCGTAAGTTTATTTTATTTATTTGTATAGTTTTAAACTGATTTATTTTTCTTTTTGTTTTACTTAAAATTAAATTTTGCCAGCTAACCCATTCTCTTTTCTAAATATTTTTGTTCTGAAAAAAAATTCTTTCTTTTTTGCTGTAGATTCACCGGTACACAACACTACAGCAAAGTTTAAAACATGAGATTTTCCTGTAATGCCATTTTACAAACCCGAAATATTAAACTTCCCACATTTCTCTTGATTAATGTAGCTCAAAGTTTGCTCAAGTGCAAAAAACTCATGTAATATGAATAAATGCTGTTTTATTTTTCGGTAAAAATGTTGTGCAAATAAACGAAAACAAAATTTTCTTTTCCAAAATATTACTACGCTGCAAATGGCCTCTTGTTCCTAGCACTCGTTATACAAATGAAGAAAAACAAAACTTCATAGCGTAAATTTTAAGCTTCAGTGCCAGTTGCAGTTATGTTTGCTTTACTCTTGATAGTTACGGTTTTATTTACCGATTGTTGGGAAGTTGCCAATTTGAGTTGGATATTCTTGTTTTAAAGGCAGTTATGTCAGTTAAGAAATGTTTTAACGCTGTTTTGAACTCATATTTTTTGGTTAGGAGGCATTGAACTCTTAATGTTCTCTTGTGATCTTTATTGAAATTGCTGCCTCAGTTGTAAAAGGGACATTATGGGAAAGTTAGGTGCATTTTTAAGGGTTGTTTGATTTTTGAACTCGGCTCATTGATAAAATTGTAGAGTAAAAATTAATTATGCTTTTTGAACTGTGCTTTCGTTTTAATTAAGTTCCTTTGTGAATTAAATCATGCTCCATCGAACATGTAGCATTTGTTTATTCTTTTGTGTTAATAACTTACAAGTTTATTTATGCTTTATGAAAATAAATAATCCGAAGCATTTAATTTCCGTTGGTAAGTGTTTAGTCCCCGTTGTTTTTTTTAGTCTTAAATATTTTTCTCCTTCTTAATCAGTGGCGTACATAGCGCCCCCGCAACCCCCGCGGCGCGGGGGGGGGGCGCAAGAGGTTTGAGGGCGCCCGATCCAGAAAAATAGCACTAAAGGTTACACGGGGAAAATATTTTTTACATTTTAATAGGGGGTGGGGGGCGCACTTACAAATCTTGCTGGGGGGCGCACCTTAGTCTATGTACGCTACTGTTCTTAATGCTTCGTTTTTTTTTTAACCCCCGATACACAAAGGAAGGGGGGGTATGTGTTTGACGTGTATGTGTATCTGTGTATTTGTCTGTGGCACTCTGCAGCATAAACAGGATGAACCGATTTTGAAATTTTTTTTTGTTCGAAAGGGGAGTTGATCGAGAGTGTTCTTAGCTAGGTTGCGTCTTCGGATGGTATTAATTAACGAAGATATTAGTTAAAAACCTTTGAAAGGTTTTTCGGGATTTTAGCAGTGAAAACATACTTCAAAACTTAAAAAAATAGCACCAAATGAAAGAGAATTTTCTGCGTCTGATACGATGTGATTGGATCTTTCATGTTCTATAGAACGCGAGTTAAAGAGTTTTTTTAGCAAATGCAGCTTAGCCTTTATTCACGCGATCGAAACGTTGTTATTGTTGGCAGACAAGGAAAGCAAACTCTTATAATTTATTAAAAATGTTTACCAGTTGCCAGTTTCTATTTTTTTAACAAATAAAATACTTGTAATTGATTTTGTAGTTTAAGTCTTTTCAAAGGCTTTCAATTTTCCCTCTTGCATCTGGTTTTGTTGACAAGCAAATTTTATTAGTAAGGATTACCTTTCTTTCTCCGCTGAACAAATTTTTAATTTTAGTTTTATCAGTCGGGGGTTTTAAAATTTTTAATTTTAGTTTTTTTAACTTGTTGTTAAATGGTTTTCTTCTAACAGACTGTTTCTTGAAAGTGACGTAGTTTTCCTCAAATCGACAGTTTTTTTCAAAGCTAATAAAATGCTAAAATATTATTAGTCTATTATCTGATACGAGCACCTGCAATTTTCAGATTTTGTTGAAAACTTAAGGAAAGCACGGTTGCTTTATATTGTCTTTAATAATGTTTTAAAGGTCGCATTTATTCTGATATCTGCTAAATATTAGTTTCATGCAGTGATGCATTGAAAACACAAATTAACTATCTGTCACTTAATCCCTTCGATTTCGCTAAAAATTATTTTTCTTTCTCGTGAATTTATTTATTTAATACGCTTTTATTAGTTTAAAATGTGTGTTTGTATGTATGTAACTCTGAATAAAAGATAAAATTCACGTTCTTTACAAACATAAAAGTAACATAATACTATTATTAAAATTAAAGGCTAAACTATATTACATGCTGATGTATAATAAGTTTATGTAAACTTGGCGGATGTTCAATAGTTTTGAAAATCAGAGGGAAATCAATTAGAGTATCATGAAATATAGTTTAAAAGCATATTTTTTAGTTAATTTAAAGTATTTCAATACCAAGAAAGTCAACGCTAGTTTAAAAATCCAAATTTAGAAAAAATAAGTTCATCGCAAATATGTCCGGGGTTGTAGCCCCCAAAATAGTGTAAGCCTATACAGTCGACGCTCAGTATAAAGACCATCTCCGTTCCAAAGAAATAGGTCTTTATAACGAGTGGTCGCTATAACAGGTAGAATTTTTGTGTTTCGGGAATCAAGTTGGGGCTTTTCCTACTGGTCTTTATAATGGCATGGTCTTTATAACGAGCGTCGACTGTATATGATATGGTGTCCAAAGCCAGGAATGCGAAAATGTCATGTTTCTTTTAAATTTAATAACTATCACCCAAACCGTTTTAGCGTGGAGTCAGACTCTTTACTTATTTCAGATTTATTGAAAACACGTTCTAAAGAAGAGCTGAAAGAGCAACGTTTTTATTTTTCCATTCTTTTCAAGCTCTCCCAGCGAATCTGGAAAGATAAGATTGGTCCTGGACCGAACGCAATTTCAACTGGCACTGGTATACCTGAATGGAAAGAAATTGAAACCTGCGGCCATTTATATGCTAACAAGTGCACTCTACTCTTCTCTAGATAACCGAACGAAAAACTGAGCAGTGTGTTGTAGCGATATATATATATATATATATATATATATATATATATATATATATATATATGAGTTCATATCTCTCTTCTAAATGTTGCTCTGTTGAAGGTATTTGCCATGAAATGCTTTTAAAAATAAATTTTGGGAAGATAAATTTTTTGACATTCGATTTAAATATTGGAATATATCAGAGCAACACTTGAATTTTGTGTTCGGCCTTCGACTGGGCGCAGAAATGGTTTGTCGTCTTTTTGTCATAAACCAAACAAAATTAAAGCGTATAAACGTATTAAAGATGTGCAGTTTGCTTTTTGGAATCATTAAAAAAAGAAGCGCTACTTCCTATTCGAACCTCCCTCTTACCATTTCTCCCCAATCATTCTCTTTTGGACAGAAATTATGACACTTCTTTTTCAACCACTTGCTAATCAAAAACAGATTAGGACGCTGTCGAACGTGGACTATTCTAAATTTCCCTATCCCAGGTAAAGCTGCGATAAAAACTTCCGTAATGTACAGATTTTTTTTTTCCCCTCCTCTCAGGAAAGTACATTCGAATAGTGCGGGACACGCAACTAGGCGAAATCCCATTTAGTCGTCTGCTTCGGGGAGAGGGGGGTTAGCAGGTGGAATGTGTATCGAACGATGTGTGGATGTGTGTTTGCACATCTTTCCACTGTATTTTAATTCCAGAAGATCGCTTTGTGAACGTTGAGCAGTTTAGTGGGGGCCGTTTCCATATTGTTTTAATCGTACGAGTGTTTCAGTCTTACCCGGAATTCAAGTGTCCTGAAGAGAACGTGTTTTGTAACTGCACCCGTCTCTCCTCCTCCAAATTGTTTTATTGGGTTATAATTAAAGATGGGAACGGGTGTCCGAAAAAAAAAAATGTAATTTTCGGAGGAAAAAGCGGATTTTTTCCCTTTTCCCCCTGAAGGCGATTTTCTCCATTCAGGAAAAATTGAAAAATGCAATGTTTCTACCGACCAGTGACTGAACACTTAAGCGAAATTTCGTTTTCAAAAATTAATAGCATCGTTAAAAATTGTAGCATTTGTCACATGACAGTAAAAACACTTTAGGTGATATATGTAATTATTTTTTAAAATATTGCGCTAATTTTTATGGTTCTGGATCAGGTTTTTTGGGGGGTTGAAAGGAGAAAAAGTGCCTTGACCCAGTGAATGAACACCTCAAACAAAACACAAACGCAGCATTTTCTAGCCATTTTCTTTTAGAAATGTGTAGAATGACGTGCCTACTGCTGATTCATCTAAGAAAAATGGTTTAAAACTTATTTTTTAAAGAAAATTACGAGGTGTTCATTCACTGGAAGTGTTCATTCACTGGTCTGTCTATCCTAATAGAATGTAGAAATTTTCATTATTTATGTTCCAGTCCTTTTTTTTTGCTTAGAAGCTTTTTGGAGTTCAGTATCTCGCATGAAAACATTAATACGGTCGATGATGCTTATAAAATAGTTTCATGTGTACACTAAAGCATTATTTGCTGTTTTTCTAAATAAATATTTATGTATACTTTAGACAGAATTAGTTTTTTTTTTTTTTTTAAACCAGTGGAAATGTTTCAGTGGAATTTTTACTATGTTTCCATTTAATGGTTGTGGTTATATCTAAACACGCAAGTGTAAGTGCATGAAACTCTAAAAAATAAATAAATAAATGAAATAAAATAAATAACAATTTTTTCTTCTTGAGGTTTGAAGGATTTCTAATGAGAATGGAACATTGTAAAAGTGGCTTTACATGGAACTGTTCGAATTTCCAATGCCTCTGTTAACATATTTATTTTTCCTTTATTAATTTTTATTTTTTCTCTCTCGTGCGAAAAAAATTGCTTTCGTCTGGGATTTGTTTACAAAAAAAAGGGGGGGGGGGCTCGTGATGCTTACAAATAGCAAGGAAAAGTTTAGTTACTAGAAACTGATTCTTTAAAAAATATTTGCTATATTGGGAAGAATGATACTTGTTAATTACGGCTCAATTTGAATTGAATATTTTTCAATTTTCTGACAATTGCTATGTATTTTCATCCTTGCTTGTTTCAACTAAAAACAACAAGAGCAAAACTTTTATCACATTGTTTTTTTTTTTTTTTTTTTGCTCTTTGGACTGCAAAAAGTAAATAATTGAACTTGAATTCATTTTCTGTTTATATTATCACTGGCTCCATCTATTGCATAAAAAGAGAACAAAGAAATTCCTCATTTTGTAGAACTCGATATCTTAACTGGAGCCGCCATCTGTCGGACGCCAAATAAAATAATATAAATATATTTTGTATGTTTACATTTTCAGTTCAACTCTACTTAACGAGCATCTTGTATTAAGACAATGTTAAATAAATATTTGTGTTCAAAAATTTTGTATTGAAGGTTTAAATAAAAAGAAACTAAAAATTGTAGTTAAACATTTAAATTTTAAAATGTATTGGGATATGAGTTCTTTAATGTAACTTAATTTGAACCATTCCGCATACTCTTAAATTTTGGTCCTAGCTTTTTTTTGAAAACTTGCGACATTTTAAATTCTGATCTTATTGCCTGTTTTGTTCAAGATAGAATTAAATATTTGAATAAAGAATCAAAATTTAACAACAAAATGGAAACAAATTATACATAATGAATTGATGTTCTGTTTAAAATGTAATCGTGTAGAAATTGAAGTGTTAAACACCAAACATAATCCTAGCACTGACATAGTTGTAAATGTTTATTCTGTATGGGAATGTCTGTACAATAAACTCATACCACAATCTTAACATGTATATGAATTTCTTCTTATTTTAGAGTACTGATGTCAAAGAAGGTGATAGTGAATTGTATTTCCTCAATGATTCCCCTGTAAGTAAAATTATTTCTTTATACTGTGCTCAAATCTTATTAAACAACTTAAAATAAATATTTAAAAACGTGCCCATTTAGCATTCATAGAAACAAAGTAGAAATGATGTTTACTCTTACTCTAATGTTTATTTTAATGTAAAAATCAATTCTACAAAAAAAAAAAAAAAAAAAAAAAAAAAATGCCGATGTGGTACACTGCTATTCAGATTAGGAGTTAAAATTGCATTTGCGGAAACTTAAGTGGTTTATAAGCTCACAGAAATTTACTCATTCTAGAGCTCTCACTCAAAATTTTTAATGATACTTTTTTGTAACTATAAAAGTTATGATAATAACACAAATATTGTACCCTGGCAATTTTATTTTCTAAATTAATAATGTGCACTTAACCCATTTATGCCCAAGTTTTTTTAAACAATTCTTTGCAATTTTTATTTGCTTTAAACTCTTAATTGAAATGGTTTACATACATTTTAGGCTTGAAATAGTTTGCTGTTGCCATATTTATTAAGTTATTTAACGTCCTGTTTATGAGATATTTTGCAGATATGTGAGCAAAATACGACCTTACTTGACTTTACTTTTGCAAAGTAACATTACGGAAGCATCTGTGATCAATTTTTAGCAAATCATTTTAAAATAGTTTGATTTTGCGAAAAACAAGTTCGCAAAAAAAAACTTACTTTCTGTGGCTACCCATGCTGGATCGTTGCTTGACTGATTTGTCTGAAAATAGCTGTTAATAAATAAACTCTGATGTCCAAATAATGGCTCTAACTGGTTTTCTCAAATAAAAGGACTATTTAACTTGTGAAAAAGTTAATGCAGTACCTTGTATGCAGTACCTAACGAGCGTCCCGTTTTTAGGCTACTGGGCATAAATAGGTTAAAGCTTAAAAATGTTTCTTCTCAATTATGAAAATTTAATGATTCATCAGTATTGATGAATTTGGTTTTGCGCCACCATGCACCAGTTTTGTAAGCTAGCTTATGGCAATAAAAAGTGTTAAACTTAGAATACTTTTTTTCCAAAACTTTGAAATGTGTGCTACTTTTGTCCCGTGTGGGTTCCAATATCTTGGAACTAAAGTGGCGAATTTGAAAGTCTATAACGAAAATTTTTGCCAAAAAATCAGGATAAATAAAGTATACGAAGCAGAGGTTTTTTTTTTCTTTTCAAAATATTTAGAATGTTTTACTGTGCTGTATTTACTTTTATTTAAATGTAAAGAGGAAATATTGTGTTTAGAAATCATTCAAAACTGGAAACAGTGTCTTGGGTAAAACAGTATATCGCACCGGTATAGCTTTACACTGTGAGAAATTTTCTTGGAATAAATTAACAAATAAGAAGTGAATCTTCTCATTCTAATGTTTTTAACTTGAATAAAAGGAAGTGAAGGAAATTTCGTATGAAAGATACTTTTACTATTTGAGTTGAGGAAAATCCTTTAAATATTAAATTCATTCAAACTTCAGTATGAACATGTTTTTGAGACAATATTATTTTGCACATCTCTTTATTTCTGCTGATACCATTTTTCACAAGGGAAGAAATTATGGTCAGTAAAACTATGAGGTTTGATGATTGAAATTTTTATTGTTTTAGGGGGATCAAATTGAAGGTAGTGCCCTAGATGAAGAATTTACAGACCTAGACCATTCTTCGGGGCGGGGCGTTGACGATGAAGATGCTCCGGGGTCTGGTTTTGGACCAGATGATGATGATGATGATGAAGAAGATGAGGAAGATGAAGATGCTGGCTCTGGTGGATGTATGGTTTTAATTTTTTCCTTTGTTTTTTTTTTTACTTTTCTCAACTGTGGTCCCTATTGTTACCTTTCTCAACACGAAGTAGTGTGCCGTGTTTATATTATTGTGTTATATCATTGCATGTTAGTCAAGAATAGCTGGCTATTACCTGATTAATTAGTAGATAGAGGTACCCAAGAAATGTTTTTTTTTACTGATTCTAAAAACTCATGGCTATTATAATCTCAGAGAATTTCATTAATGCATAGAATAAGAATCAAAAGCACAGCAAAATATAATCCCGAGTAAAACCCATCTCTTGAAAATGACTTACGTCCTAAAATGTTGTGCTTGGGTCATTCCATGTCAAATCAACACAATTTTGGAAGAGTTTCAGAATTGATGTCTCAGATTTTCATGATTTTTGGTATGCAGCATTATATCATAGACATATGAAAAAATACCAAATTTCAGTTACATAGCACAATTATTTTTTAAGTTATAAATTTTTTAAATTTTAAATTTCTTTGAAAAAACACGATACTTAACCACATTAAAATGCCTATAGGCTCGCAACCAGTGGTGATATTAACCTGGGACTGGTCTCATTTTAAAGCTGTTGAATAGGGCTTTATTATGATATGCTACAACATAGGGGTTAAATTTTTAAAAAAATTTAAATTTTAAAATTAAATTTTAAATTTTAAATTTTTCAAAAAGTGGCAATTTTAAAAATTCCAAAAAATTACCAAAAATTGTTTGTGATGTCTTGATACATATTGCAAAATTCTATGATGGGATCTCAATGGGATCAGGAGATACAGGGCTTCAGAGATACACATGTTTTGTCAATAATATACCATATTAGTAAAATTTTATTGTTTTTGAACTAATTTTCCTATGCAATGTGCAGGATCCTATTATATTAATAAAACGCAGTGATTACTTCATTTTACCATGTTTGCAAACCTCTCATTTGCCTACATGTAGAGGGAAACCCCCTTTTACTCAGATAAAAAGGGAATTTCCCTTGGGGGAAACCCCTTTAACTAGGTGAAAGCTGATTGGAATACAAGTAAGGGAAATTCCCTTTAACTGTAAGAAAAGGGAGATTTCCCTCCGTGGGGGGATTCCCCTTTTCACAAGTATAAGCTGATTGGTCAAGCAGACAAGATCACTCATTTACAGCTAGTTTAGCATCACAGTTGCTTGTAGGAAGTTCATTTGATGTTTCATGTGATGTTGTATCAAGAAGATAACTTATTTCTTGGCCCCTGCACGTTTCCTTGCTGATTTCTCCCTATTTATCACTTTCATGATGGATACCACTAACAAGATAGTAAAAATGGATTGCTTTAACCCTTTTAATAAGCCAAATCACTCCCATGCAAGAAAAAGACTGAGACGTGTTACTTCATGGATGTGTGACTTGATTCCAGGAACATCCGAGTTATCCGTGGTCTGTGATAGTTGTAGGAAGCAGCTGACAAAGTTGAAAAATGAAAAAGATGGGGAAACTTCCCCTGGAACTAGCAAGGTACCTGAAGAAAGTCAGTCTGATACTGAAATTGAAGAATCACCTATAGATATACCATTTTCAAATGAATCTGAAGCTCTGAGTTCCCTTAACAGCTCTCTTTTAGAGATGGGAGAGTCGCCTGTAGACAAAAAGAGGATGCAATCAAAAATTTACTCTACTGAAAAGGCCAACCGAATCAATGTGGCTGTCAAGAGAAAACTGCTAGTGAATGCATCGAGCGATGAAGAGAATGATGATTCACAAGACGAGTTCTTTACACATGTGAAAAAACTGTACAACAGCTTCACTAGTAGGAAGAAGAAGCTTCAACTGCTGACTCTTATGCCTGACAGCTGGAGTGTGAGGAAAGTAATGCGGGAATTTTCAGCCCCTAACTATTTAGTTCGACAAGCCAAGACATTGTTGAAAGAAAAGGGCGCCTTGTCTGGTCCTGATATGAAACCAGGAAAAAGTTTATCAAAGCATACCGTTGATATTGTGAAAGGATTTTATACAAGTGACGAAATAAGCCGAGCAATGCCGGGGATTAAGGACTTTATATCAGTGAAAGACCACAGCACAGGTATTAAAGAACATGTTGCAAAAAGGTTGATGCTTAATAATTTAAAAGAAGCCTATGAAGTTTTCAAAGAAAAATTCCCAGCTGTAAAAGTAGGATTTTCTAAATTTGCAGAGCTGAAACCCAAAAATTGTGTGCTAGCAGGCCAGAGTGGAACACACTCAGTCTGTGTGTGCACTACTCATCAGAATGTGAAGCTTATGTTTGAAAATGGAAGAATGAGCTCAATGACAGATGGAAAAATAAAAACATACAAGGACTGCCTGCAAATGATGGTTTGCAGCCCCCCACCATCAACTGACTGCTTCTTTTCAACTTGTGTGTCATGTCCGGGTACCAGAGGGATTAGAGAACTTTTGGAAAAAGCATATGAAGACAATGCAATTGAGACTATCACATACAGACAGTGGATCTCTGTGGATCGATGTAACTTAGAAATTATCCAAAAACCGGTTAGTGAATTTATTGATGTATTTTGTAATAAACTTCCTATCTTACTTCGTCATCACTTTATAGCAAAAGAACAAAGTGCATTTTTGAGACACACAAAGGAAAATCTTCTGGAATGTGAAGTAGCTGTTATTTGTGACTTTTCTGAGAATTATTCTATTATTATACAAGACGAGGCACAATCATATCATTGGTCGAATACTCAGGCAACCATTCACCCTTTTGTGGTATATTTTAAAGAGAAGGAAGTTGAGCATTTAAATTTCGTAATAATATCAGACTGCCTCAACCACAACACTACAGCTGTCTACCTGTTCCAGAAAAAATTGATGGAATACTTGAAGTGCAAATTTCAAAGACCTGTCAAAAAATTCTTTTATTTCTCTGATGGCTCTGCAGCCCAATACAAAAATAAAAAAAATTTTATTAACTTGTGTAATTACAAGCAAGATTTTGGAGCTGAGGCTGAATGGCACTTTTCAGCTACAGCACATGGCAAAGGTCCATGCGATGGGCTCGGGGCCACAGTAAAAAGACTAGCCGCCAGAGCAAGCCTACAAAGACCGTATCAGGATCAAATCACGAATGCAAGGCAATTATTTGAATGGTCACATAAGAACATAGCTAACATCGACTTTGTATTTGTGACCATTGAAGAATACATTAAAACTGAAGAACAACTGGCTAACCGGTACGATACAGCTCTAACTATATCAGGAACCCAAAAATTTCATGCCTTTATACCTCTCAGATGTGGAACCAAAGTAAATGCAAAGTTATTTTCTTCTGCAGATGTTTCAAGCATATTTCCTGTTTTGAAGGACGTTCAGCAGACATCATTTTCAGACATTAGTGGGTATATAACATCTATCTATAATGAGACTTGGTGGTTGAGTTATGTTCTGGATAAAGATGAAGACAGCAGTCAAGTGCAAGTTACATTCCTCCATCCTTCAGGTCCGTCATCCTCATTTATATATCCCACACCACCTGACACACTGTGGATCCCATTTTCAGATGTAATGTGCAAAGTGAACCCCACCACTCAGACTGGCCGAACATACAGTTTACCAGACAGTGAACTAAACAAATGTGTGGGTATCTTCCAACAATTGAAGTCTTCATAAATTAATTTGTTAATAATTAACTCATAAAATAAGGCTGAGAATGGTAAGTGTCTATGTGATATTCCTCTATTTAAAAAATTAAAAGTAATAGCCACTGCTTGTTTTATTGATATGTGTTGTTTGTTTCATTCAATAAACTGTACAAAATTTCCTCTGTTGATACTAATTCTGGTATTTTTCACAAAACGTGTATTTCTGAAGCCCTGTATCTCCTGATCCCATTGAGATCCCATCATAGAATTTTGCAATATGTATTAAGACATCACAAACAATTTTTGGTAATTTTTTGGAATTTTTAAAATTGCCACTTTTTGAAAAATTTAAAATTTAATTTTAAAATTTAAATTTTTTTAAAAATTTAACCCCTATGTTGTAGCATATCATAATAAAGCCCTATTCAACAGCTTTAAAATGAGACCAGTCCCAGGTTAATATCACCACTGGTTGCGAGCCTATAGGCATTTTAATGTGTTAAAGTATGGTGTTTTTTCAAAGAAATTTAAAATTTAAAAAATTTATAACTTCAAAAATAATTGGGCTATGTAACTGAAATTTGGTATTTTTTCATATGTCTATGATATAATGCTGCATACCAAAAATCATGAAAATCTGAGACATCAAGTCTGAATCAGTGTGTTGATTTCACATGGAATGACCCGCTTATGTTTTTTTCCTTATACATAGGCATAATTTTCATAAAGATACTCAAGTTGTATTCCTTACAAAGTTTTCTAAATTTCTGTTTGGTGAGTGTTTTAAAGATATAAATTTCAAAACAATCCACAATATTCTTATACAGTCTTTGTGATTAAGGTTTAAAATAATGATGGTTTTAAGTTTTAAAAATATTAAGTAAAATAATATATTATTTTATATAATATTTTATTTAATATCCTTTATTTTGTACTGTACTGCATTGTTCTGCATAAAAATGTGTTTCTAGAGAAACTATTTTGATATACTGTCAGCCCCGCATAAACAAATAATGTCGATTCTAAGAAATATTCGATTAAACGGGGTATTTGATTAAGTGGGGATCTTTAACATTACGTCTATGGCATCGGTTTTGAAATATTTTATTCTTATAGGCGGGGTATTCGTTTATCCGTTATCCAATTAAACGGGGGCGACAGTATTGGAAACTATTTGCGTGCGGTATATTTTATATTTTGACTCTTTTATTGCCTTATTGAACCTAACATTGCCTCTGCTAATTTTAATATTTTGCAAAATATTTTTTCTGTGATTTAAAGTTTGATTTCTATTTGGGGGAAAAAATGTTTAGCATTTCGTAATAAAATACTTAATGACAGAGAAAATGGATTATTGTGTCATTTTAATTGAAATCTTTGTTTTTCAGTGTCACCTCTTGAACATCCTCAAAACCCAGTCAGAACTACAACTATGTCAACCACCACTACTGTCAGATCAAGAGGACATGACAAGGTAAAGCCAACTACCGTTTAAATTTGGCAATTTTCTGCAATAAATGGGGCAAATACTTTTTGCTTTATTACAAGAAAAACCAGCATTAGGAGTGTCCTATTTCCAAATTGTGATCATGATTATGATTACGATTACAAAAAAATTAAATCGATTGCGCAGATTACGATTATGTAATCGGCGATTACTCCAAGCCAGTATTTTTCTCTTTTATTCAGTATATTAATTCACTTTGTTATTACTTTCCCCAATGCCATATTCTCATCTCGCGATTTCTTCCAGGGAATTTCGAAACACCAGCCACCACTCCCAGACGAGGAGAACAGGATCCCGGATGCTCTGGATCCGGTGACCCACGAGACCTCGACGAGAAGAAACCTGCCGGATGCCGTGCCCACCAAATTTACGGATTCCAACACGCACAGCAATGAAGTGCATATCATGGGACAGAAGCAGGATGAGAGGCCAACTTCCTTCTTTGGCCAACCTGGAATCCTTGCAGGTACGTAAAGTGGGCGGTTACATTTGAACTCGAGTTAATTTAAATGTTTAGATTTTTTCATAAGCTTTTACAAATACAATGCAATACAATACAAATGTGACGACCAGCAATAGGCTTTGGGCCCAACTAAGCTGGTCCTAGTCAAAATTATAGACCCCAATGAAGATCAATGGCCCTCTTAAAGTTATCTACTCCAATGCTCCTTACTGCCTCTTCCGATAAACGGTTCCAAGTTCCCACTACCGTGCTAAAATAGTTCCCACTACCCTGCTAAAATTTTTCTGAATTTCCAGATTAGCCTGAGATTTAAAGTTGAATACAATGACTTCTTGTCCTGCTTTCCGTGCAAAATCCTAACCTCCTAACATCATTCATTTTAATAAATTTAAATAACTGAATCATGTCCCCTCTGATTCTCCTTTGTTGAAGATTATACGTGTTAAGCATTCTAAGTCTGGAATCATAGCCTAAATTAGAAAATCCATTTACTAACCATTACTCCAAATGATGTCTTGTAGCCCTTTTTTGTACCCTTTCCAATAAATTAATATCTTTCTTCAGATAAGGAGACCAAAACTGAACAGCATACTCCAAATGATGTCTTATCAAACTTCTATATAGAAGCAGAAAAACCTTCTTAGATTTGTTTGACATAGATCTATTAATAAACCCAAGCATCATATTGGCTTTGTTACTGGCTATGCTACTAATGCTTTATTCATGAAATGTGTATCTGAGCTTTAAAGTCGTAGCGACTCTGACTAATTCAAGTTAAAAGCCTCCAGTTTTTGACTGTGAATTCATTGCTCAAAAATTAGTTTGACTCTTTGCCTTGGCACAGCTGCGACTTGGAGGAAGATTCTGCTCTCCTGATTTGTAAAGTATCAGAATTTGATGTCTTTACCATCAAATCAGTCTAACTCGGACTGCATTGCAGATATAAACCTTACTCATTTTATAAGTTTCTCAGAGAGAAAACTGATTCTCAATACTTAAATAAGCAACATTTTTTGGTTTAAAACTCAGTGAAAAAATTTTCTCTTGAATACCTGTATGCTAGAATAATCTGATCACTTGCTTAAAGATCAAGTTATTATCCTTTTTTTCCATGTATGATTTTTTAATTTGATGAAAATTATAAAATATTACAATAATAGCAATTTTGGGATAATGTTAATGACAAAAAAAGTTGAATCCATTGGCACGTAATATGCTAATGGTACTAGAAAAGAACATGAGTTTTAGTATACTGTAACACAAAATCTGAAATGTCTCTTAATAGTGCTTTTAAGACTAAATCTGCTCTTGTACAGAGATATTCAGTCATCCCTGAAATTTAATCAACCAGGCTTTGAATTAAATTTATGTCATGTAAATTAGTAATCATCATCACTATGTTAATTTTTATCTATTAATTTAAATCGGCACTGTAGCCCTGAACCCTGCAACACCTGAAGAACAACATCAGGCTAGCTATCGCCAACATCCCAGTTGATATGCTCGAAAAAGTGGAACAAAACTTCAAATCTTGGGCAGATCAGTGCATGATTAATGGGGGCCACTATTTTCCAGATGTAATTTTTAAAGCTAGTTAAAATAAAAATTCAGAATGTGTAAAATATCTTGTAAAAATTAATAAATTGATACAAGAAGTCCTTTTTCTTAGATTGACTCTTTAAATCAGCAAGTTTCTCTGCCGCACCTTGTACTAATATGTTAACAATTATAATGACTTAGTGATGATGACTTATACATGTTCATGTTTTCCCCTTGCAGCTGTGATTGGAGGTGCTGTTGTCGGGCTCCTGTGCGCTATTCTCCTAGTTATGTTCATCGTCTACCGAATGAGAAAGAAAGACGAGGGAAGCTACGCACTGGACGAACCCAAGAGATCTCCGACCGTCAATTCATACACGCGCAGCAGCAACAAAGAGTTCTATGCCTAAGTCTCTGTTGATTGACATGCAAAGACAGATATCAGTGAAAACAAAAGAAAACCATAAACTTCCAGGATGGACATTTTTTAAGTTAGCGTCAATCGAGAGAGGGTTGTTGAATCGTGCATAAGTACAAGAGAAGGAGTCCTTCTTCAAGCCTCTCTGGTGCGAGCAGCTGGGACTCTCTTATCACTTTGAGCTGCTGCAGCCGAGTTTTGTGCACGAAAACCAAGTAATGCCATTGTCATTCTTTCCTTCTGTTCATTTTTTCGTTGTTTGTTGCTGTTTGGACTGAGTTGAGTTGTTTCGATTCACTCATACCTTTCGGACATTTTTCTGCTGTTGACGCCACCTCTCCACGAAACCCTCATGTAGAAAATAACGGCAACATTCGGGGCTTGTTTCCTAGCTCTACCCCCTTCCTCTGTGTCTTAGAGTGGCTACCCCCCTATCCCCTCTTACTCCACTCATCAGTCGTATCTTAGATGTTGTAGATGTGCAAAATGGTACTGAAAAGTCTTTTCACTCGTTTAATGATACTTCGCCTCGTAGGGGGTGACTTTGCCGATGTCTTCGCTTGCGGGGTGAAATTATTTCGGAAAATCTCTCGACCAAAACTTAGTAAGGAGTGGAGCGTCGGTGGCAACCAGATATTCTTTGTTTTATGCAGCGTAGTGCCATTTAAGTCATTTGATATCCTGATATAGCTGATGTAAATATTGCATCTTTATTTGCGTATGTGAAAACCAAGCTTTGGGATTAAACTTCGAGTCATTAACAACCTTCTATTGAATTCAACAGGTTTCTTTTGAAACAATCTTTTCTTCCCTAATTTTAGCAGTTGATATTAAAATTAATTTATGTGTGATTTATTTACTTCTATACATTAATCGTGAAAACTAAAATATATCAGTTCATTTTTTTAAATATCTTAGATGTACTTTATGCTATTGGAGTTAAAAAAACTGCGACTTTGGGTTTCTGTTTTAGTTTCTACGCAGCAACATTCCAAGCATTTCTTGTAGTCTTTATTGCTATCAAATACTAAATATGTCCATTGTACCTCCGGACCGCTTTTCGATCTGACTAAAGACATCTATAGATGTAAGTTTTTCTACAAATTTTTGTCATTGTTAAGCAGGTTTGATGACTTAGATGTCTGAAAATCATCACATCAGCTCAGTTTTCTACTAACATTGGCCACAGAAATTTTTAAAACCTTTCGTGTCTTGTGGTTCGAAACCCAAAACAGTGCTATGCACAAATTAGTTGCCATATGAAATATTGGTACAAATAGTTTTCAGTTGTAAGCAATTTTTTAAAGGTAATTGTATGACCTATTTGCTAACTTAAATGTGGTCTTATATTATCAAATGTTCAAAGCACTGGTTTGTACCTGGGTATCTAAATATAAGTTTTATCTTTTGTTGCAAGATAAGTTTGTTGTGCTTTTGTGTCTCTTGAAGTAATGTATGAAATATTTAACCTTGCATTTAAAAGTTATTTTAAAACTTCATATTTTAAGTTTTTCCCTTAATATTCTGGTGTTGAAACAAAAACTAAAGTAAATGAGTTTTTAGTTCTGTAAATATTTACTGTAACATTATTGCAATTTTATCAAAAATTAATCCTATTATTATAACTTTTAAATTATGCTAGCTGGCTAGTTTTTTTAAACCAAATATTTATTAGTGCATTAAAGAAGTAATTTTTTATTTAGTTACCTTTTTTATCAATCTATAAATTTATTTTTACAACATTTTATGCAAAAGTCTACAAAATTATGAAGTATGAATTGTAAATGTGATACATTCATTTATCCCCAAGTGTTTAAATATAAATGTGCTTTCTGTTACTGTTATCTGTAAAATGTTATATTGTAGTGTTAATTGATTTTTAAAAGCTGTTAAATAATTTTTGGTGTTTAAATAGTAGTTTTAATATTTCAAACTCTGGTTTACTTTTGGAACAATTAATTTGAATTTCCTTTTTACTCTCTCTTGGGAGTGTATCCTTCAATGATGTGATTCGAAATATTTATGAAGATATTGCTGAACTGTTCTTGCAGAATAGTAATTATTTTAATTTTTATAGTTGACTTTCACACTAACTACTGTTACTTACATTTCTGAAATTTCTGTTTCAAGTGCTATGTGCTGTGCTAATGCTTATAATGCTATCTTATTCAACTGAATCATCATCTCATTTTATATATTTTAAAAGTTCTTCATCCTAAAGCATTTGTTGTACCTATAAATAGGTTTGCTATTTGATGTTTTGTTGAGAATGTTCTTAGCTGTTATTAGTATAACTGATTCATACTAATGATTTTTCTAACAAAACATGTTAACTTGTTAGTCAATGTATTTTGAGACTGGTTCCAACAAGACTGATTTTCTGTGAATTAAACTAATGATTGACTAGTGATTTATTTGTAATGAATTTTTTATAACTTATGAATTTTTGCAAATGTGCGAACATGAACTGTGTGTTTTTTAAGATTGATGTGGAGTCCTGTGGTTTGAAATGTAAAGTTTTAATTCTAACAGCTGCATTTGTATTATCAGTCATTATATTTGAATTTTTAAATGTGTAAAAGGATCGAGTTTCTCGGAGAATTTGGAATATTTATTTATTGATATATTTATGGGAGATGGTACCTACGCAAAAAGCACGGAATGGAAACCGAAAAGTTTGCATGGACAAAAATGGTCCAAGTAGAGTAATTTTTCTTTTTACTATGAAATTCGGAGGTTTCAGATGTAACCCTTTTATGCATTTGTCAGTTCATTTAAAAGTTTTCTTGAGAATGTACAATGAAGTTGGTTATTATTAGATGCACGAGTAATAATAATGGAAATATAATTTAAATTATGAAATTGAGATTTTAAAAGTCATTGCCTCTTTGCAGGGCGAACTGTGGAATTTTATTGTACAGTTAATTTAAAAATATCACGGTCTTAACCCTCTTGGCAACAAGCTCGAGCAGACTTGCTCTATAAAGTATTGCTGCTCTATAAAGTTTTACATGGGCTAGGCATGATCCTGCGGCTAAGAGGGTTATAGTGGTACTTAAATACAAATGTTCCCAATTTTCTTTTATTTATTTTAAAACTTGGAAAAGTTTTCAGAAAAATTTAAATCAACCATCTAATCTTAAGAAGTTTTATCAAGCTAAGCTATATTTTACGATCAAATTTCTTTGAATGTTTTATTTAGCTTTGATGTTCATCAAATAATGCCATAATAATTGAATGATGTTCAGGCTACTGTATGATATAGAATTCTGGGTTAAGATTGGGGAAAGCTATTACAGTTTACGTCACTTTTTTGTTCAGGTATTTATTTATTTTTTTCATGGAATTGTTCAATTGAATTGAAGTATGTAGCTTTAATGTGCCACTAATTCCACCTTATAAAGTGACATAAAATTTACTGTTTGTATTTATTATTGTTTTTAACTCCTTTTCAAGCTTTAATAGTGTTTGTAATTTGTCTACAAAAATTACTACATGTGATTAACCAAGAGAATGAATAACAGGGTTTTTAAATGAAAATGTTTAGTTTTCAAAATTTTCAATTGATATTTGTGTTAAACTGATTTATATGTAAATTAAAAGTCAAGTGCAACTTTGGCCATGATCTCTCTTTTTTTTTCCTGTATTTCTGATGCATCCATTTTGCACAAGTGTTTTGATGTTCATGGCACAATGTTAGCATCTAATTTGTATTTTAACATAGAAGAACTTGTGAACATGTAACTATGCATGCTTAGAAACATCAAATATTTATATCTATGTGGTACAAACAAAGTAAATTGTACAGTAGCTGTTAATAAAGTTTCGCAATTTTTTATGGATGTTTGTGATCCGAAGTAACATTCTTTATCTAAAAATGGAACTTATAATCAGTCCTATTTAATTCAAATACTACTTTTAGAATGGATGGGTAAGATTTTTCTTGAACTGTGATTTTTGAAATCCCTTTAGGGGTTCTCCATAAGGGGTGTCACACTTTTTTTTCAACATTTTAGTTTGGTCTTATCTCAAAAAAAAAAAAAATCAATTTGTTGGTAAGTGTTCAAAAGAGTACTACAGTCAAACCTGTCTATCTTGAATTTCACGGGACAGACGAAAAATTCGAGATACGGAGGTTATGAGATATAAAGGTTGAGATAAATTTACAAAACTAAGCAATTGGTATGAAGTCAAATACTTAATAAATTGTTTTGCATTGATATTGTTGAATATTTTACTGTACAACATGTTGTGAGTCCACGTTTTACTAATTGTGATGACTATATCTGTAGCATGTTAATGCATACCTTTAAATACGAACATAGTCTTTGAATGATTGTGCAAAAGTTGATTTTTGTCTCCAAGTTATACCATCAATAAAGGTGTCTGAAAATGAAATTCAAAAATGTGAGTCGTCAAAATTCGAGATAGTGAGGTTTTCGAAAAAATCATTCGAGATAAGCATGAGAAAAAACATTGAATTTATGCTGTAAGAGCAGGGAAATTGAAAAATTTCGACATAGAGAGGTTTTCGAGATTAGCAGGTTCGACTGTATAAAGCAGTGAGTAACCGCCCCTAAGCAAGGGCTAAGGCAGAAACATGCGACCAACATGAAACTTGCCTTCAACTCGACTAATTTCGTATTCCATGCTGATGAGAGCAGAATAAGCTCGAAACAGCTGTCCATGGATCGAAATGGTCGAGTTGGCGGTGTATTGCAAGGTTCGACTGTATTAGGCTGGTAAATGTGCTTTCTAATGTAGATTATGGTTTCAGGCTTTTTGAATGCCTCATATGTATACTTCTGTGCCAAGCGCAAAGTGGTATTTGCAGACGATCTCAAACTGAGATATTGCTGTTTTACAGTTTTGCGACTCCATGTATATGATCCAGGAGATACTTTTTAAGAATTTTCAAAAAAATACTTCCTGTTTTCAAATTACCACAAAACATTGCATTTACATAAAATAAGTCATTAGGAACCACCTGGTGACAGTAACTCAATTTTTTATAAAGTGCAGAAGACTTTTGTGCTTAGCACGGCAGTATAGCTTGAGCAAAGAAGAGTCGGAGGGAACTTGATCCAGTTGTTCAAGTTTATTAAAATGGAGGCCTTTATTGTGGGTTAAATTGGGGGGCACAGATAGTAGAACCAGGGGTCATTGTTTAAAATTTTTTAAATCCCAAGCAGGGGCGGATGGGGCCGGCGGGCAGCCGGGCATTTTCCCGGTGGGCCGCCTGTGTTTCGGCCGGTCGGCCGGTCTAAATTTTACAACTTGTGGCGTTTTTTTTTATTATTATTTTTATTTTTTTAGTCGGCCGGCCGGCCGGTCTAAATTTTAAAACTTGTGGCGTTCTTTTTTATTTATATTTTTTTAGTCGGCCGGCCGGTCTAGATTTTAAAACTTGTGGGGTTTTTTTTAATTTTTATTTTTTTAGTCGGCCGGCCGGCCGGTCTAAATTTTAAAACTTGTGGCGTTCTTTTTTATTTATACTTTTTTAGTCGGCCGGCCGGTCTAAATTTTAAAACTTGTGGCGTTTTTTTCTTTTGTAGGCGGCCGGTGTAAATTTTACAACTCGTAGCGTTTTTTTTTTTATTTAGTCGGCCGGCCGGCCGGTCTAAATTTTAAAACTTTCTTCATTTTTAATGCAAAATATTGCTTTCCAATGCCATTAAAATGTCATACTTTTTCATTTTTTCCCCGATGCAGCTTTTTGAGTTAACCCTTCACTGCACGGTGTGCCAGATCTGGCACAAACCAAATAAACCCTCATATATTCCTATGATTTTTAAATGCAGTTAAACTGAGCTTTGTGCCCCTTCTGGAACATTGCTATAACAGTTTAGTGTGATTTTTATGCACTAGTTAGTTGCACTAGTCTAGGTATTACAGTTCTTGCTCTTGAAAGAAAGAGTGTCTACATTTCCGTTAGAAGTGTGCTTAGTCATTATTTCCTTTGTTCTAAAAATGTTTAAATACACTTAGTGGAAAATTTGTTTATACCACTTATGGCACAAAACACATTGTAGATTATTACACTTATCGGTATACAAAGCATATGCTATGTGTTTTGTGTCATATATAGAACAAACAATTAAAACATCATTTTTGGTGCACATTTTTAAGATTAATTTTTTTCTTCATTTTTCCTGAATTCAGGGCTATTTAAAAGGTAACAAATGATTTCTTTCATGAAAATATAAAAAATCGTGCAGTGAAGGGTTAATCAAAGTGAACAATTTGCTGGTAGTTTTTTAATTATGTATGATAAACAGTTTTACTTTTATGGCTAAGGAAGTTCCCTCAAGGCTTGAATTAAAATGTTCGTCACTGTGAAAATTCCTGTCTTCACTTTAAAAAATTACTTACGTAACATTTTTTTAAGTTGAAAAAAAGAAAAAGGTAATAATTAAGTTTGTATATATTATTTGCATGTGTGCTTCATATTCATTAAACTAATAATTGTAAATAAATAATATAAAATATGTTACTGTCATATGTAGTCAGTTTCTGAAAAGTATGGATATTTTGAGATTCATTATTGCTAAATTTTCACAGAATTAGATGTTTTTAGAACGACACGCTCAATTGTTGTTAAATATTGTAAAGCTAGTTCAATATTAAGTTTTTTTTTTTTTCACTTTTATACACATGTTACTTAATTACTTACAATACAGCTAGTCATCATTTTGTTAGTTTCTGAAAAGTTAGTATATAACTTATTCCATCGGAATGAAAAGTTTGAGAATAGATATGTTTAGAAATCGATCAATGTTAAATTTCAAAATTTCCCTCTTTTTTCACGGAATTCTATTTTCTCTTTTTTTCTTTAGAGAACAGTACGCGCTTGAAGGTGTATTAAATATTGTACCTTTTTTTCAACACTGAGCGTTTCTATGTTTTACAAATGTGCATACATTGTTGAACTGCTTATTTAATTCACATAAAACCATAACATTTGAACATCCTAAAATGTGTTGTCACTATATTTAATTGTTGTATATGAATAAACTCGAACTAGATATAAAAAAAAGTAAGTCAGTTGACACGCAGTTTAAACTTTTGGTCTTCACTTTCGTTTTACTAAGTAGCCTTTGACGAATAAATAATCCGTTTCAAAGTTCATCTTCTTTACTTTATGAATTTCCTTTCACTACTTCGTTATAAAAATTAAATCAGAAACTGTACGTTTTAAAACATGTGATCGTGATGTTATTAGTTTCTAAAAAGTATGCCAATAACGGATTTACTTTCAGTAGGGGAGGGGGGGGGGATACATTTTTGCATAAATGTAAATTTAAAGATCGATCAGTGTTAAATTTCTAACTCACCCCATTTTCACATAATTATATTTTGCCCTAGTTAAGGTCTCAAATATATACGAAACACCATAGCTTTATTTCAATCCTGTGTATATATTCAGTTGAGTGTAAGAAGTTTCAAAATCAATGTCTTCCTTCAAGCTTTTGAAATGTACGTTAAAAATGGATTTACTTTCTATGCATCAAAAGATTTTGTATAAATGATTATGAAGAGCCAGATCAGAGTCAGAGTTCAAGTTCCATTAGTTGATCTTTGTCACAATTTTTCTTACGAGAAGCAGTATGCGATCGAATGCATAGTAATAGTGTACCATTATTTCAATGTTCAATTACTTATTTACATTTATGTATAATCGGAGTAGCTATTAAAAATTTGTAGTAGTAAATTTTTGAATTTACATACGCATAGTGGTTTTATATTAAATAGAAAAAAATGTTTGGTTTGTGTGTAAATTTGCATGTTTATCATTGAAATTTTTAAATGTTAAAGAAAGCCTAGTTTTTAATTGAAATTTACGAACATTTTATATATATATATATATATATATATATATATATACAGGGTGAGTTTGATCGAATCTGCCATACGAAAAGGGGTGATAGAAGAGCCCAAGTGGAGTATAGAACCACCCATTAGCGGTGTCAATTCTTAACCGTAACCGAGTAATATTACATTTAAGAAAAATTCGCAAAAAAAACAAAATTTTCAGAAAAAGACCAATTTCTGAACTTCCTGTCGGACCTACATACAAGATAAGTACACATTTGGAAAAAGCAGACAAAATCCTTTAAAATGACACTCTTTTCATCAAGATAGTCGCACTTTACAGTGAGTTACAAGCTTTCAAACTGGAAACACTCAAAAATGAAATTTCATCAAACTTTTCAGTCAAAAATTTCAGAAACAACCGTATGAGCTACAACCGGTCAAATGCACCAAAAACTTTCCCATTTCACTAGCTTTCAGATGATACAAAAGAAAATCATATTGGGCTTCAAGTTCAGCAGATATTCTAGCTTTTATTTGAAACAGTATGAAAATTGCCCTTTGTTAGAATATGGAAACCAGCAAAAAGTCAGACTTTTATGTTCTAAATTTTCTATTACATGTAAGTGTACTGGTTTATTTATTCAAGAAAAGGAAAATTTTATAACTAAATATTAATTTTTAACACTTTATTAAGTTAATAATCACAACAGAAGATAACAACACGTAGAAACAAAGGAAGCATTACTTTAACGCGCTTTTCACAAAGAAAAATTCAAAATTAAATGAGTTACACTAACATCTATGAGTACATTTACATGTAAACAATCCTCAAAATTTCCCAGAGCTACTGAAATTATCATCCCCCACACCGGATAGATGCCCTTGGCCTTTTAAGAGCAAAAACTACCGTCGCTCTCAATGAAATTTCACTTCTCATTTTTGCTACTGCTCCATCAAGCCAAATGCGCAAGTCCTGCAAACTGGTTGCATCTGAGCAGTAAACTGCTTGTTTCAAGAATCCCCAAATAAAGAAGTTCTCTGGCGTCAGGTCTGGTGATCTAGGTGGCCAAGGAATAGGACCCAAATGACAGGCTGAATGGACTCAATGAAATGAAATTTCATAGAGAGCGACGGTAGTTCTCGCTCTTAAAAGGCCAATGGCATTTATCCGGTGTGGGGGATGATAATTCCAGTAGCTCTGGGAAATTTTGAGGATTGCTTACATGTAAATGCACTCATAAATGTTAGTGTAACTCATTTAATTTTGAATTTTTTTTTTTTTTTTTTTTTTGTGAAAAGTGCGTTAAAGTAATGCTGCCTTTGTTTCTACGTGTTGTTATCTTCTCTCGTGATTATTAATTTAATAAAGTGTTACAATTTAATATTTAGAAATAAAATTTTCCTTTTCTTGAATAAATAAACCAGTACATTTACATGAAATAGAAAATTTAGAACATAAAAGTTTGACTTTTTGCTGGTTTCCATATTCTGACAAAGGGCGATTTTCATACTGTTTCAAACAAAAGCCAGAATATCTGCTGAACTTGAAGCCCAATATGATTTTCTGTTGTATCATCTGAAAGCTAGTGAAATGGGAAAGTTTTTGGTGCATTTGACCGGTTGTAGCTCATACGGTTGTTTCTGAAATTTTTGACTGAAAAGTTTGATGAAATTTCATTTTTGAGTGTTTCCAGTGTTTGAAAGCTGTTAACTCACTGTAAAGTGCGACTATCTTGATGAAAAGAGTGTCATTTTAAAGGATTTTGTCTGCTCTTTCCAAATATGTACTTATCTTGTATGTAGGTCCGACAGGAAGTTCAGAAATTGGTTTTTTTCTGAAAATTTTGTTTTTTTGCGAATTTTTCTTAAATATAATATTACTCGGTTACGGTTAAGAATTGACACCGCTAATGGGTAGTTCTATACTCCACTTGGGCTCTTCTATCATATATATATATATATATAATATATATATATATATATATATATATATATATACATATATCAGGGGCCGGTCTGTGATAAATGCCCGGGCCGGTGCGGGGTGCTCCATCCGCGGCTGATCCCAAGCTAGTCCTGAAGTCGGGCAAAATTACAACTTCAAAAGCGTTTTAAGCATTTAGAATAGCAGCAGCTGTTACTTGCAGCGGTGTGAATAGTTTAAAGTGAGTTCTTGATCTTCATTAGCGATTAGTAAACAAACTAGTTCCAGTCTAGCTGAGGGTAGAGACTTTTGGTTGTCAGTTTATTTTAAAACATAAACATTGCACTTAAACAGCAAAGAAATAGAGTTCGTGGAATAAACAAATACCTTTGTGCTAAAAAGTAAAAACAAATAGTATTGTGTTAAAAAGCACTAATACCCGAACACAGCAATATTCCTGAGCATTTCTGCTTTTAAACATTGTGTTATTAGCTTTTGATACAGAATTTGTTGATGCAATTAATTTTGAAATCATCTTTAAAATATGAGAATAATTTTAAGTTTAACAAAATATTTTTCCTTTGATAACTTTAAATGAACATTTTGGATTAAGCATTTTCAATATCTTTTACTCTATTATCATTTTACTCTTGTTTTTTCATAGTCGTTACCTCAAATAACTTTTGCAGTATAATATATTGAAGAGAAAATAATGATGCATTGAAAAATGGTAAAAAACAATTTCTGAAATTCTGATTGCAGTTTCGTTAAGTTCGGTTACATCAGGTCCGTCATTTAGGGGGGGTCAGGGGGAGGGGTCAATTGCCCTGAGAGAGAATTTGAGAAATCTATGTATTTACATATAAGTGGGCATGGTTTTTGCTGTATTCCTATGAAATTGCATTGTGTTTGCACAATTTGACACCCCCTGGAAAAACTTGAAATAACGGGCCTGGGTTACATATCAAAAGTATTGATGAGTAGATTGATAACCGTTGTGGATAATTTCTAGTTTTTGAAGGCACTGGCTTTTTTTATATTATTACAATATCTTAAATCCGCACAGCTTTGGTCTGGAAACCTCCAAAATCCGGACTTCAAAGTTAACAGACTCTAACATCTCTTAGTTCTCACCAGGTTCAATAACAGGTGGTTCCTTCAATCATTTTGTTCACATATTCAGCTGAAACTGAAACTGCGATCATGATCAATTAACCTTTAGGAACTGCGCAATACACATGTTGTACCATAAATCTTTTTTCTTTAGAGGACAGGGTTGTGATTTTCACTCGAACCCTTTGGAGCCAGAGATTTTTTCAAGGTTTCATACGTCTGGTACGACTGTTTATACCTTCTCTTTTCAATGGGAAAGAAATCTGTGGCTCAACTGTTGTACTACCTGGGTCGAAAGGAAAATTTCTATATAAACAGCCGGGATCCAAAAGGTTAAGGCAGTGTTTCTCAAGGGTTGGGCGCTACCCCCCCCCTCCACACGGGTGGTGAGAGAATGTTGAGGGGTCAAATAAAGTCGCTTCAAGCATTTGTTTCTAATAAATTAGCCCCTCTCCCTCTTGCAAATTCACTAGGAGGGCGTTGATTTATTAAATTTTACTCATGGATTGGGCTGTAGCTGTAAAAAGGTTTAGAACCACTGAGTTAAGGTATTAGAAGTTTATATTGTACGATATCTCAAATCCGGTCAGTTTTAAGTCTGGAAACCTCCAAAATTCAGACTTTGAAGTTAACCAAAGTAAAACCTTTTTGTTCTCAATCTTCATGATAGATGGCGCCATTAATCATTTTGCTTGAGTTGTGCAAACATAGTTTGTACTTCTTGCGTAGTTTCTGCTTTTGTTTAGCAAAAACTACAGCAATGATAAATTCAAAATTTTAGGAAAATTGCTCTTAAAATTTCCCTTCCCCTTTCTTTTAACTTCCTTAGTTTACAGGGTGCACAGCTCCTTGGGCAATGACGCACACCCTCTCCTCTCAATTCCACGAAGAAGAGCCCCTACAAACTGAGACCCCCCTCCTAAAAATTTCAGTGGTCTAAGTTGACCCTTCCTCTCCCCCTCCCCCTCGTGATAGGCACCCTTGTATTTTATTTTAGTGTAAATGATGCATATTGTACGAAAATAAGATCCCTGTTGTGTTGAACCTCTAAAAAAATGTGAACATTAATACGGAAACCAGTTATTTTGTCTGTTAGGTCAATGTGAACCATTTCGGTGTCAATATGAAAATATCGGAGACTGAAATTAATTGGCGCCATCTGTTGCCGGCTAATATATTCAATAAAGAGACGATTCTTTTTCCAACTTTATTATTCTTGAAATACAATTTGATGTTTTGCAATTGTTAAATAATGTTCTGACGATAAAAATGAAATAAAGAAGATATTAATTTAATTATTTTGACTGATCTTGATAACAATTGGTCAATCGGCGCATCTCCCACTAAGGCAGAATTATATTGGAAGTCACTGTAAGACTCCAAACCGACAGTGAAGTTTGATAGTTTGATAATCTCTGGAACAGGCCTGTCATTTCGAATTTTTCCACAGAGGGATAAAGGGTATGTATTCGATGTAAAATTACATAAAAAAATAACAAGCACGCCTACGAATAAGTAAATACATTCCTTTCTCGTAACCGTTCTCTATATGGCTCCCTCATACCCCCTTCCCCCAATTGACAGGTTTGCTTCGGGGATGGAAAAGTATGAGAAAAATGCGAAATATGTTATGCTTTACATTGGATAAATTTGTTTCCGATTAACATTGAGTGAATTGTCAATATTATTAAACCTTAAGAGCAGATATATTAACCCTTTAAGCGGTCAATTATTTTACCAGAAATGCTTCCAAAAAAGGCATATTTTTTTATTGCATATAGTTAAGTACCATACTTAACAATAAGAATACAAAGAATTTTTAATTTTTTTTTTTTTTTTTCGTTTTCAATGCTTGTACAATATTTTTTATTTTACAATTTTGGTCTCAAAATCCCGAAATATTTGCTTTTTTCAAGTACATTCTGCATGCAGTAATGAATGGTTTACAAATTATGCAAAAATTTCTCTCACACTTACTGTGAATTTTGAGGTTTACAATTTTCCGAACAGTTCGGGAAAACCAGAAAAGGAAATCTTAAAATATCGATGCCCGTACGCCGTACGGGCAAACCAGATGAGGCTAATTTCGGATAGCACGTACACCGTACGGGCAAACCGCTTAAAGGGTTAAACTGACTTTTCCTTTATTTATTCTCAATGATTTTACATAAGTAGCAAACTGTTGACTGTGACCAACAGTGGCTAATTTCTGGGAAACAATGACAAACCGTTAATCATCAGTAAAACTTAAATAGGACTTAAAACTAGAAAATTTTGAATTTAACTTTGCCTGGAAGATTGTTTAATATTTTGTGCATACGTCTTAAGCAGGGGCGGCAAATAAGGGGGGCAAGAGGGGGCGGTCGCACCCCCAAATATTTTCCGTAGAATGTTAAAACCGGGTAAATTCAACATATGCATAACACAAATCAATGATCACTTTCAAAAGGAACTAAAATAGCTTATTCCTTTACAACAAAAATTGATAAAGCTCATCCTTAAACATATTCTCAAGGTTATTTTAGAACTAAATATAAAATAATTTTTCGCTTTGGTCGTAATAGTTTAAATTGTTTCGTCATTCCAATTTTTCTAAATATTAAATCCATTCTAAGATGTTTTTCTTTTCACAAATATGTATTTTGTTCCATATTGAGGTACTTCATATTCAAAAAACTTGCCCCCTGAAACGATATGCTGAAATGCCGCCCCTGGTCTTAAGTGCAAACTTTTAAGTTTTTGATGTCCTGAGGATATTGCAAGAGCGGATCCAGAAAATTTTCAAGAGAGGGGCGATTCATTTTTCTTACTTAGTTTTGGCTATGCATACTGGTTTACAAATATAGACCACAAAGAACAAAGGATTCGGACTTCAAATCCGAAACCTTTCAGGGGAGAGTTTCAAACCTTCTTAACCTGAACTTCATTAAAACTCGTATAAAATTATAATTTTTGAACTTCAATATCGAAAAGTTACCGGTGAAGAGTTCCTCAAGGGAGGGGCGATCGCCCCTCCCTTGTATTCGCCCTTGGCATAGTGCAGTACAAACATTCGGACTTCGAAATGAAATGCAGCTACGAGTGATTTAGTTAAAGGGATTTAGTTTATAGTTGAAAGTTCAATATTCTAGCGTGTTTTCCAGGTATACTGTCGTACTAAGCGCAAAAGTGGTATCTGCAGTCGAGCTCGAGCTGAGATATCTACTTATATTAAAAACTGAGTATCTTTCTAACTATCTTTCTTTCTATCTTTCTTTCTATCTATGTCACGCTTCTTTCTCCTGAACGCCACTGAACTGAAAGTCGAACCAGGTACCGATAGATAGGTAATTTTTCAGGCTTCATTAGTTTCAATTTATATAATTATACGATTTTAATTAGCGAAGATATCAATTAATAAGTAGTCAAGTTTAAAGCGATTAAGCCTAATAAATGATTAAATATGAAATCCATTCTTGCAAACCGTCGTTGCTATGAAACAGTGATGACAATGATAATTTTGAATAAAGGCTTAACTAAATTAAACACGAAACTCATAAGCGGGCCACTTACATAGTATTTTTATCGCTAGCTACTTGTAATATTTTGAAACATTCATTTGTTGAAAAGCCATCTATAAAAACTGAGTATCTATGTCTGCTTTCTTCCTTTGAGCGAGCTGAACTTACTGAAACGTTCCTCGCCATCTTGAAGGCGCGAAGCATCACAATAATTCGAATGATTTTTTGAAAAAAGTAAAGGCGTGAAGCACCTGTTAGCGAGTCGCCTTGGCGGGGAGTAGTTTCTTGAAAATTTCCTCACTACTTTCAGGGCACGAAGTGCCCGTGCAACGCCGGGCCACGTGCGTGGTATGTCTTGAAATCGAATGAACATTATATTATATCAAATAATATAACTTCAGAATGAGCTAAAAGTTAGAGAAGGGGGACGTTATGCATCAACATGCCGCAGGAAGCTAATTTAGCTGCCCTGGCAGCTAGTAACTCTTTAAAGTTCTGCGTCACCATGTATTTGATTCAGATGAAACTTTTCAGAATTTTTTTAAAAATATTTCCCGTTCTCAAATGACCATACAATTTTGTATTCAGGTAAAATACGTCACAAAGAGCCACCTGGTGGCAATAACTCAATGTTGTTAAAAAGTGCAGATACGACTTTTGTGCTTAGAATGGCAGTATAGCCCTCTGAAATTCCGCCTAGCATTCATACACTATTTTTTTATTATTACGTATTATTATTTCCCTCTTCTATAAAGTTGTATAGTTTGCTTTATATATAACAGTATTAAACTGGGGGTACTCTATAGGGACGGTTAAAAACTCTCCTGGGGGGTACTCTATAAGGACGGTTAAAAACTCTCCCTCCCCAACTTACACTGTATTATATTATTTATAAAATATAGTAATCATTATTCTTCAGTCTTCACGAATAATTTCGCACTGTTGTAATCAGCAGCACAAATGGAGCCTACCCAGGTAGCACAAATAACCTTTAAACGTTTTATAAACGTTTTCAAGCGGTTGTTACAACGTTAATAACCATTTTACAACCTTTAAAAAACGAAGTATGCTACTTGGGTAGCTTCCGATCAAGTATGCTAGCCAGTCCAAAATTGTGTCACATTTGTTTTCCTGTTTGAAAGGGTAAGTAATTATGTTTTTCTTTTTTTAAATTGTTGATTCAAAAGATGTTTGTGCTGCTGCCTTGCGCTTTTATTAAAAAAAAAAAAAAAGAAACTGACACATGTTAAAAAATTCACATTTTATTCAATATTTATATATTACACTTTAATTGCACACAACCGCGAAGAACTTTTATTCTTCAAGTCAACACACTCACACACACACACTCCAAAACAAGCAATATATTTCCGACAATAAATATTTCCTTTTTTAAAACTTTAAAAATTGCACTCTCCTCTTCTTCACAACCTCCACGAAAAAAGAAAATCTTCCGTCCGCTAGCCGCCATACTAAAATACTTTTGAATACCACTTCTGCAACCTAAATTAATGGGGGTAGAAGAGTCTGTACTTTGTGAGAGAAAAATTTCTGATAACTAGTAGATTGTCAGGCACATTGCGATGACCAAATATGCTTCAGCACTGAATGACGGTTTTTGCTAGACCCAAATGTATTTTACCCATTACAAAAACTCCCCGTCTTCTAAAGTATACTGGTAAATTATGATCACAGCCACATGGGTATGGATATCTAAAACGGGTGGGCATCTTTTTTTTATTTAAATCTAAATAAAGTTTTTTTTAGAACTAGCTTAATACCCGGCGTTGCCCGGGTGCTTATTAATACAACATAGCATTCAGGGAAAATAAGTTTGAAAGAGTTCTATTCATATGGGTATAAAATAATTTGCATCAATCAGTCTCTTAGGTACAAACTTTGAAAAAAACTAAAATATTACAGAAAGTTAAACGTTTACAGAAAAATAGTCTTATCAAAAGGTGAAAATTAAAGAGAAATGTTGTCTGTGCTTTGCCGCGTCCACTGGCATGAAATATATGCACATGGAAGTGAAAAAATTGCATCAAATTCACCCGCCAAATTCAAAATATTAACTTTTCTCTATTAACTGTTCCCACCTACAAAGTAAAAATTATTATAACTCAATCTAATAAATCTGTCTGAAATAAATCTGTTTCTCGTTCTGAAGGCTTATCTCCATTACAGACGCAACTGTTGTCGCATTGCAAATTTGAAATTCAAATCCGTGGTTCTTTTTATAAAGTCCACATGAATTATGATTGTTTTTTACTTATTTCAATGCTAAAAGGAAATAGGTGAGCCTTAAATTGAAAATTCATTACTTTAATCGTAATCATTGTTGGAAAATACTAATATTTAAAAATCTTAAATTTCATCAATTTGAATACTAAAAGGCCTATCTCGATTACAATATAAATAGGCTAGATTCCTATAAAAGGGTCATTTTTTGACAAAAAATTTAAATTTGAGCTTTTTAGATTTTTTAAAATTTCAAGATTCCGCCTATGAGAATTCTAGGGCATCAAGGAACCTCTGTGTCAAGTTTGATGAAAATCTGACGCAAACTGTGGATTTGTATAGAGAACAAGTATATATATACTATATACATACACTCATTTTTATAGATATAGATATCTAGCACTAAATTTGACATGTCGACCCCCTCCCCTCCCCTTCTTAATTTATGCATTAACGCAATGTTAAAACTGCAAGTTGCACAAGGCACCTTTTAGGGTCAACCGTTGTAGCACCAGCGGCACCCCTGAGGGGTACCATTTGACCCCCCTATGGCACCGTTGAAGTTGCTATTTGGCTCCATGTGGCACCCTTTGGGTGTCTTATAGCACTCAATTGGCGACCCATGGCACCCTAGGGAGCCAAATGGCACCTTCAAGGTTGCCATAGGATCAAGTGGCAACCCCCAGGGGTGCCTGCATCCTTAAAGGTGCCTCGTGCAACGTGTAGTTTTAACAGTGTAGGACGTACTGTTGGATCCCTAATGAAATGGAAATTCGAACATCCGCATTATAGGTGGAAGCAGACGCGTCTATTAGTTTGCAGGGATGCTATAGCTAGCCGAATTCAAAGCAGAGACACTTTGAAATGAACGGAACACGCGCATCAAATGTTTCCTTTTTCCCATGTTTATAATCTGTTTCTTAAAAATAAGCTCATCAAAATCAAATTTTGCGTCGTATCCACGGAAACTGCTCAGGCAATTCATTAGTTTGTTAGGTTTCCATGGATATGGCGCAAAATTTGTGACTTTGTTACGCCTATTTTTAACAGACTTCAACAAAGGGAGAGGTTATATAATTCGTCGCCGAATTTTTTTTTTAAGTAACAGACTTTAGCCTCATTCAAATGAAATCGTCTTAACTGCCTCCTGCAAATTTTCCACGGTAAAAGTTGTCGAACAGTAAGTTTGCTACCAATTTAGCTCTGTACAATGTTTAGCCAGATTTTATACCTATTGTATATAGCTTACTTTGTTTTGTAAAATACCCCTTAGTTTATTAAAAAAAAAAAAAAAGACCATGTCTCCTTCAATAGTAGTTTCACTCAAAACTTGTTTAGTTACTGAAATTCTCCCATCTTGTTTTTGGATCATAACCATATCTAGAGCATTTTTTTAAATATTTTTATTGCATCAAAATGTTCGTATAGGTGGGTATATAACCAGTATTTAACTAATCAAATCAATGGTAGATTCTTTAAACTAGCCGAAAAATCTTCTCTTTTTATTTCTTATTATCTTCCGATTTATGACAAGTATTTTAAAGGAACAATTTGTTTTGTAAGTTTTACAATAACTATCCGTAAAAAAGTCCTCACCCTCTTTTTTGTAGTATCTTGAAACTCATGATTTTCACTGAGGTTTTTCTTTTCTTATTTTAGTTTTGTTATATAACTATATTTATGCGATAAAGAGAGGATAAAAGAGTTCTTTTCAATTCTTCACGCAGGAGTCTTTATTCGAGGGCCAAATATTGCGTTATGCCCACCCATTTATTCGTTCAAACTTTTAATCTTCATGGAATTAGAGAAACAGAAATAAACTTTGAATTTTTTCAGTAAATTTCTCAGAAAACTTCTTGTTAAAAAATATCAGCAATCAGGTTTCACATTATCGTTAGTTTTTTTTTTGTAAAATACGATTGAAATGCGAATTCTGAGATTTTGTTTAGAACTGCAAACTAACAGTGAAGAAATTTTCTTCAAAATATCACATATCTGCACGTTTTTCAAAATGCTCATAGCAACCTCTCATCTAATTAATATTTTACAAACGAGAATATTAGAACAAGTTCGAAATTTCAGAGAAAAGGCTGGAAAAACTACCGTGAAAATAGTGCAAAAATTTGAAGCTCACAATGTGTTTTCTATTAAAATCTAAGAAACTGCATTCTTTTTTGGCCCCACTAGAGTTGGAATTTTTTCTAATTTCAAAATGCATGAATTTTAAAGGCGTAGATTTGAATATAATTGCAATTTTACAAATTCAGAACTATCTTTTGGGGGAAAATTAATTTTTTTTAGTTATTTCTAGAATTTTTTTCTGGCTCTGCATTTCTTTTCTTACCTACTATTCAATGTCAAATTACCTTTTCCTTTCTTTCGTTTGCGCCACCAATAAAATTTTCACAGGGTAGAAGTTTTGCATTTTTACAAACTTCATGTCCGTATAACTGTTCCTTAAATTTACACATAACATGTCCATACTTATTATTGCACTGTAACCCTGACGGTTTCGGAAGCCATAATACTTTCTGGTAACTAGTTCTTTCGTAGAACTAGTAACATTTCATATTCAAAATAGCGATTTTTGTGTTCTAATGCGGTCGCATTTAAATACATTTATAGCACATTGAACCAGTTCCAACAAGAAATTTGAGCAGAACTTAGTCATGCCGACGTCCTGATATGATAAACTTATTGAAGATTCCAGTGAGCAATTTTGATTTATAGACACCATTAAGGCCAAGCTACGAAACACAGAATAATTTACAATGCATGCCTAATGTGCTTGTACATCCTTGGGCTTTATTATGTATATATGCACGCAAAAGCAAAACAGAATTTCAAAAGTTAGGTTCTCAGGAAGTCCAGAAATGTGCCGGTTTCACGCCGATTACGACCAACGCCTCCTTAACACTGAATGTCTACCACATTTGCTTCGCTACGGGAGACTTTGGTTCCACTTTGAGCGCCTTACACCTTACGGCAATCCGATGATGCCGTTGTTATTGTGATAAATCTAAACAACATTCGAATTAAATTTTTTGATTGGCTAATTTTTAAATTTAAATTTAGAAATCAACCAATCGTTAATTTCTCTTGTCTCGAAGAACTCCGATAGATGGCAGTACGTCGTGAACCAAGGGAGAAATTTTGCTCTGTGCTAAAAACCAGAAAGCAGTAAGAATTTAGTATTTAGGAGGCGTTGTTACGACAGCAACGAAATCTTTGTCGCTTTTTGCGTACTCAACACGCCCTCATGGTGCTAATTACTGATTGGCTGTCATGTACTTCATCACTTAATATTGCTTTCAGCCGAAAGATCAATAATTCGCTTATTGCGCTTCAATGAAAAGAAAAGCTGTTTACATAAAGCTTAGCAACAACAAATTTCTGACAACGCATTGCTGGTTGTCGATGCCGGTGTGAAATCAGCATTAGATGACACCTCCAATTGTCGTATGATTTGCTGATTCGAATTTCAATCAGTTTCTGGTGTTTGCTCACTGATGTACATATATTGCTATGGTGTTTTTCCATTATTTAAGGTATAGTGTCTTTGATATTCTACTTAGATTGTATTATCCAGCGAGCTATGTAGTGAAAGCATGGCGGTCTGGGGTAGAATGCGAAGGTCAACAGATCGTAGAAAACGACATGTACAAAATATCCGAGTTTAAAATTGACGTTTTTTTGGTGAAAAAGTTCAAAATACTTTCCAACATACTTATGCTAATGAAGAAACTGGCCTAGCTTACTAGCTGCATAATTCGATTGGAGTTTTTAACTTTACAACTGAAATGTTTTCTGAAATGCATTGTCCTCTCCAGTTTAGTTTGCTGTTTTGTATCGCAGTAAATTTTGAACCGGTGCACGAATACTTGGCGAGAGGTTACCGTTTGACTTCTGATCTGCCTCTTCAGTTACCACAAACTGGCAACGATTCTCACTTGCGTTTATTTACACTGCTGGACCGTTTCCTTTGCCAGCTCTCATATTAATTTATCTCACAACCTCCTTCAAAGGTGCCAACCTCTATTCTCAGAGAGAAAACACCGTATTGGCTCCAGTCTTCCAAAGCTCAATTTGAGCAACAAACTGCCACACTCTACCAGGCAATTCCAGAAAGAGACTTGCATTCTGTCCCCAGAAAACCATGGTTGGAACTCGGTGCAGCTATCGTCCGCACAGCATGTCTTCGTTTCATGCTACTACTTTCAAGTGTTGCATCAACCATCCAGTATTTCACATCCTTGTGCGCGTTAGAGTGTTTAGCTCTTTCTGTATACAGAGTTTCAAGACGAATCTTCGGGTCGTTTTAACTTGACGTGGTTGGGACCAGGCTGTCGTCTATGTTGGACTTGACCGGAGAGTTCTTCAGCTCGGATTTGCGTCCGAGGAGATAGTATGTCATCAGGTTGCCCTTCCCCTTGACGGCAACCATGCCACGTTGCTCGAAGACGTAGTCGAACTCTTCAAGAATGCGAGCTGTCTCCTCGACCACCTGTAATGAAAAAAAGGTGTAAATGAGATTCAAATACAAGGTGTCTCTGTCAATAAAAAGAGCAGGAGTTTTGAGCAGCAATAGAAAAAAAATTAATGCAGTCATAAAATTTGATTAATGTTCTGTAAAGTCAACTCACGATAATTGAAGTCCCAAAGGACCGGCTAAAATTATCGAGTTCATAGTACACTGATAGACAATCGAAGAGGCAAGTGGATAAAAGTGATATGTGACAATGTTTGAAACTTACTTTTTACCATGTATGAAGGCTGAGAAGTCCATCAGTATCATGTCCGCTTAGTCACAGAGATGGTTGGTAACTAAGAATATGACCCCGTTTTTACCCGTTGAAATAATCCATCAAAAAAATAACACGTTTTTTGAAAGCTTTTTCTAGAAATTTAAACAATTGTCACATATCACCTTTATCTACTTGGCCCTTCAATTGGTAAGGACGAATGGCAATAGCAGTGATAGCAACCACAAAACGGAAGGTAAAGAAATGTGGAAATTAGCATAAGTGCGGGATAGAGCAAGACATGTTGTCCGTAAGCAAATTTTAAATTGCCGGCATTTTTGATCACGTGACAGCAGTGATAAGCGATGTAAAGAATTTGGCGCGTGAGGACTAGTGAGGTTCTAAGGTAGAGTTTGATGGGAAAGAATCAATTGATGAACTTTTTGGTATGTCTTCCAGACATCACTTAGATGATTTTACTCTTGGCTGAATCATTGGCACGTTTAAAGAAGGGTAAAAAATAACAGATGTTGCCAGAAAACTCGATGTCAGGCGCAGTGTCATTTTGAGACTTTGAAAATTGATATCTCTTGCGGATTACTCTATAAATACATTTTCCCAGCTTCTTCCTAGTCCTGGGACTGTACCAAAAGCACTCAGGGTGGTGGCTGACTCCTCTAGGAACGTTATAATAGATAACTCGGAATAAAAAACAGGAATTCGCTTACCCAGAAACCTCAAAATTCTCAGAAATGGTCAGAGTGAAAAGAATATCTGTAGAGAAAAGTGAACTAAACTAGAAAGCGGATGTCGACATAGTGAGATTCATGCAAATGCGTGTCAAGTTAAGAGCTGTTCACATTACGCCCGCTCCGTCCGGACGAAGTGGTTTTTCGGACGTGACGGACGGAGGTGAAAAATTTCGAGCATTTGCAGTAGCTTCGTCCGAAATTCACAGGACGCTATTCACCCACTAGGGATAAAGAGCGCGCTCCTGGCGAGAGCCAATGAAATCGCTGCCAAAAAATCGGACAACTGTCGGAGCCGACGATCTCATCAAGCATTCTCGAATGGTGACGGAAGTCGACGATTTGGCGTGCTGTCATGGCAACGGATTTCGAAAACCTAAGGCCCCTATAAGGTGGAGCTGACTCATCCGACATTTTGGTTCCAAAACGGTAGGCGTGGAACCACTGGTATCTGTATTCAAGTCGCAATGAAGAAAGGTGGAAGCTAAGCTTGAATTGTAGCAGCATAGATGATATTTGACTATTTTTATCGATATGACAAAAACATTTCATAAACTCAGGCTTAAAACAAGTGCAATATGAAAATCGACCCAATTTCATGAAACATTTCCCTATAAACTGTTTTTTAATTCGAGAAATAAGTTATCTTTTTAAATTTACCTAGTATGGTGCTTTATCCAAATAATTATAAGTTATATTACGCCAGAGCAACCAGGTATAATGTTAATGTTTTTCAAATACGTGTAACAAGGCTGGATCCAAGAATGCGTTGGAACCAAAATGTCGGACAAGTCACCCTGTCCTCTAAAGGAGCTCTACGAAAACCAGTTTCGCTGCGATAAATTCGGTTCGGACGGCCGGAACAGTATTAATGTGAATATCGCTTAGAGAGGTTTTCACCCCTTGAAATTAACACTGGACCAACCATTGGAAAAATAAATGTCGACATACCGGGGTAGTCGAGTTACCGAAGTTTCACTGTATCTGTTTCACAAGTTTGTGCGTGTAAAAACGAATTGCACTGTACCTGGATGCAGCCGGCCTTCCCGGTGCTCTCCATCCTCGAGGCCACGTTGACGGTGTTGCCCCACATGTCATAGTGGGGCTTCCGCGCCCCGATCACACCGGCCGTGATGGGGCCCTGGTTGATGCCTGTGGGCCAGGAAACAAAGGACAGTTAGTTGCGTAAGATTCAGTATACTTCATTGCAATGTGAGAGTAATGTATAAAAATTATTCATTAACTAATGGATATGACAGGCATCGCGCGGGTTGAATTGCAACATGTGAAATCCAAGAAAGTATTTTTTTGTGACAACGTGGTCCGTTAAATCGGTTCAAACTTTTATTCAACTGAGATGACATCCAAGATAACAGGAAAAGAAGTTCAAAATTTGCATTTTTCTTATCTTTACATATAAAACTGAATGTATGTGTGTATGTACCTATGTATACACGTACCTGTGTATCTATGCCCTTTATAGACTCAAAAACTATCCGTCTGATTTCGTTAAAAATTTCACAATTTGTGTCCTCACTGACCACATCAAAAGACCAATTCGTCGCTTTGGAAGAATAACGCTGCAACTCAAAAAAATCGAAAAATGACATTTTTATATCATTTTGTTCAGAAAAAATCGCTCTTTATGATGAACAAGGTTACAACTCAAAAGTGTCAAAAATATCCCCTAGGGAGCAATTTTTGGAGAACACTGATGTAACTCAAACAACCTCCACTCTTTTTAAAATTACGTCATTAGTTAAAATGTCATTGAAGTCAATCATGCTACATTAGAAAAGAGATTAAAATGCGGTTTTTTTAATGCTAGTTTCATTAAAATAGTCGCAATAGCTTTGAGCACAAGCGCGATAGAAGTTTCTGAAAAGTTAAAAATTGCTCTCCTGAAAAATGGGCTTTTTTGAGTTGCAGCGTTATTCTTCCAAAGCGACGAATTAGAAAAAAATCTGACCCCCCAGGTAGTTCTTTTTTTACTCCAATTTCAGTTGAGAATTCCACATAAAATCACTATTTTCTTAAAGGCTTTCCCCCAACTCAAATCATTATTTAGTGCTTCATCTCAATTTCCACTCGATAGCTACGTGAAGGACAGAGTGAAATCAAACTTTAATGTGTTATTCATCTGTGATGATTATCTAAAAAATTGCCTTTCTACTTTAAAAAAAATAAAAATCAAAAATATTATATATTCAAGGGTGAATACTCACGAAAGAAACATTTCTTAAATATTTGAATTGAGAGAAGCTTCAGAAAACCACGTGAAGCAAAGACATTATCAAACGCAAAATTAGCTATCGAGAGGAAGTTGAGATGAAGCACTAAATAATGATTTGATTGGGGGAAAGCCTTTAAAAAATTAAAGATTTTACATAGAAGTCTCAATTAAAATTAGAATAAAAAAAAGAATTACCTGTCAGATATTTTTCTAATTGATCTCTTTATGTGACCATTGAGGACACAAACAAATTGAAATTTTTAGCGAAATCAGACGGGTAGTTTTTGAGTTCAAAAGGGACATACATACATAGGTACGTGTATACATAGGTACAGGGGTGCCCATCCCTCCCCCCCAAGCTCAATGGCGCAAATCCCCCCCCCCCCAAAAAAAAAAAAAATTCGCAACCCTCTTTTTATTTTATTTACTTTTTTTAAAATCATAACTGTTGTTTTTTTATATATTAAAAGTCATAATTATGCGCAGAATATAATCCATTTTTTTCCTTTTTTTTCAGACATTCCAAGCACACACACACACACACACACGAAAAAAAATAAATAAATGAAATAAATAAACAAACAAATAATAATAAAGAAATAATTTAAATTAAAAAAATAAATTAATAATTTGAATTTAAAAAAATCAGTAAATAATTTAAATAAAAAAAAACAATAAATAACTTAAATAAATAAATAAATTAGTTTTAAAAAATCCCCCCCAAAAATTTTGACGGCGCAACTTGCGCCATAACCCCCCCCCCTGTGTGCACCCCTGCATACGTACATACACACATACATTCATTTTTGTATTTAAAGATAAGAAAAATGCAAATTTTGAACTTCTTATCCTGTTATCCAGGATGTCGTCTCAATTGAATAAAAGTTTGAAAAATTTTACATTAGAACTAATTGGACAATTGTGATTTAAATATTTTCCCTAGGGAATTTTACTGGAGTACCATATTTCAAAAAATTATCTTTACGATAAAAAAAAAACAATAGTAATAAAAGCTTACAACTATTTAAAAATAACAGTAGTATGTGTACATGGATTTCAGTTTAAAGTAATTGTATCACTCTTTTAATTTCTTTGATTTCTAGATGAGAAACTTTTCAGCAGTTTAAGTATTCCCTCCAAGAAAATCTCTAAAAACAAATTCATTTTTTTTTCTTTTTTAAAGATGTTCTTCAGCTAAACTCACCCATTCGTAGAAGGAAATTGTTGAAACTCTCTTTGTTGATGTTGGTCAGCGTTTCTTTCAGAGTCAGGGCGAATTCGGTCAGCTGTGCTAAATGAGCCCATTTTTCTTTCACTGACGCATTAGGCTGCAAAAAGGGAAAAATGGTCAATTCAATGCAAACATTTCATTTACAATTTAACTTGTCTAAATAAGAAATGTACATCGCTACTGCAATTGATTCGCCTGTTTTACATATTTCCAAAAGTACGGTAGATCGGGGCACGTTTACGCGAATTTTTTTCAATGAATTTTCTAATTCTTATTGCTTCAATTTAGGAATGACAGTATTCTTCAAGACATTTACCCTTCCTCCAGAAATTTTTCAAATTTATTGCAAACTTCTCCATTTGAGAACATATTTGAAAACGTCCGACACGATTGCATTAAAATTTATGTTCGATAAATTGGTTTAAAATTCGAAGAATCATCACTAGGATCTTCCTTTCGTAAAATATGCTTTGCTCCATTTTAAAAGAAAAATGTTTTAAGGGTTCACAGTATCTTTATTACAATTTTATATAATGATATACATGAAAATTACATGATTAAATACACATGAAAGATGTAATTCTTTGAAACCTTTGTTTCGACGCGTATTTAACAATCAAAAATTTATTTTCAAACATTAAAATTTTGTCCACTTTTTTGAAAATTTGAAAAATTTAAGAAAATTTCAATTTTTTAAGAAAGTTTTTCTAAAGAATTAAATTTAATACATTTTCCGACGTATTCAATTTTTGAGAAATCGGTAAAATTTGTGAATAAAATGGTGGTTACTTACATTATAGCTGTCATCCGTTAAGCCACTAGCTGCCATATAAGTAGAACCAATAGTTTTGATCTTTATGATGTCTTTAAATCTCGGCTGCTCCAGCAACTGCAAAACAAGATTTATGACTTAAGTGACTTCAGAAATACAGTACCTTAACAGAAATAAATAGTAAGTTTTTTTTTTCTAATTTTGTATGTTTTGTATAAGTGATCAAGTGCATCTGGGCAAAGAGAAGTAAGTTTACTTATCCATTTATTAATTAAGTTTCTTATGTATTAATTAATTAAGTTTCATTTCTTTATTTATTCACTGGATGAAGAATATTCTTCACTCACTTATTTTCTTATTTATTTACTCTTTTATTATTTCTTAATTATAAATTAAATTATGACTTATTCATTAATGATCTCGTCATTTATTCATTCTTTAATTTAGTCGTTCATTTACTCAAAAAAATTAATGATCATTTAGGAAATATTTTAATGGAAAAATATTTTATTTTTCACTTTGTCCTATGAAAAAAAAAATGAAAACCTTCCACTTTATCTGGAGAAACAAATTTACTGCAAAAAAAAAATGACGTTTCAATGTAAGTTTTGTTACAAACTACATTATTTTTTCTAATGTACTGAAATTTTCAAAACAAATTTCCAATTTGCTCCTTTTTGAACAAGGAAAGTTACATTAGCTATTTTTTTTTTCTTTCCTTTGCTTCCTTACTCGTACATGTGCCGTAAAACGTGTTTCACTGACAGCGCAGTATCAATGCAGAAAAAACAACCAATCTTCCAGGCTTCGTTGATAAGCTATCGCGATGCACATAGTTGAATGAAGTTAAACGGGACAGCTATCGGGGCAATTAAATACTAAAAAATATTTTTAACTATTAGTTGCTTCAAAAACGTAAGATTTTTCGACACATACTTAAAAAAAAAAAATCTTAATTAAATCATATTTCTTAATTTATATTATTATAATTCTTAAATTATATTTTTTCATTATCTCATTTTTTCGGAGATTTACACTACGAGTCCCTTTCTTTTTTTTTTACAAAATAAGTTTTATTAATTCTGCTACTGAATATATATTACTGTTTTTCAGTCACCGTCTTTTAGTGTACTAACAGACAACAGAGGTATCTCGAAGAGTGGTCACGGGAGGTGACTGTAACCTCCCAAAAATTATATAGGTGTTAAAACCGTCTCGCCTTTAAACACACCGGAATTTCTTCTAGCACTTGTACCAGTTATCTCCAAATTTCTAATCTAGGTATTTACAATTCTTTGCCTCTAGGTTCTTCAATTACGGTGAATATGATTATAAAATACACTTTTAAGTCCAGTCAATTTAAATACTAGTGCAAAAACTTATAAATATTACATCGTGCCTACTTTCAATTAAACGGTTTAACCGAGTCTTTAGAAAGCAGTAAAGCATTATTAAATGAGATTTAAGACTTACTGCATCATAGTCCGATATGACTTCGTTCAAGAATCGTAGACACTCGAGTCCCTGGTTGTTGACAGAATCCTCGGTGTAGAAGTCGGAGAAATTGGGCATGGCGGCGAATAACACACCAACTGCTTCATAACTTTTGCTGTACAACTCCTGGAAAAAATCATTTAATTCAATTATTCTCCAATGCAATTTCAAAAAATTCCAAGCCTTGTAGACATATAACCTGCTCTCCACACACATACTATAAAAATTGAATTTTGTTGTTTATTTTTATCCAAGCTTTCTTAGTTCACAATAAGCTTGAATAAATTCAACACAAAATTTACTCAAGTTGGCAGAAAATAGGCCCCCCCCCCCAAAAGGTCGCCGGAATCTAAAAAACTTGTGAGAGTTCTTTCTAGGGACCAGCATCCATTTGTCACGACTTGTGACACACTAATTATGACACGTTTCGAAAAAAGGGCACTGCGTAAAGGTGCTTCGGTCTAGAGCTTCTTTAGAGGACAAGCTGACTTGTCCGACATTTTGGCTCCAAGGCATTCTTGGATCCAGCCTTGTTACAGGTATTTGAAACACATTAATATTATACCTGGTTGCTCTGGCGTAAAATAACGTATGATTAGTTAGATAAAGCACCATATTTGGTAAATTTAAAAAGATAACTTATTTCTCGAATTTAAAAACAGTTTATTGGGAAATGTTTCATGAAATTGGGTCGATTTTCATATTGCACTTGTTTTAAGCTTGAGTTTATGAAATGTTTTTGTCATATAGACAAAAATAATCAAATATCATCTATGTAGCTACAATTCTAGCTTAGCTTCCTCTTTTCTTCAGTGCGACTTGAGTACAGATACAAGTGGTTCCACGCCCACCGCTTTGTAACCAAAATGTCGGATGAGTCAGCTCCCCTCTTATAGGAGCCTTATCCCGGTCTACCCTATAGACATCGAATAAGTATTCCAAAAAAAAAAAAAAAAAAAGGAAAAGTTTGATAAATAGAAATGCAGAAGTTGTACCTCGTCTTTCTTGCTCTGCCCCAAGAAATGTTTGGCGACGTGCGGGGGGAGAATATTATACACAAGAGCTTCGTTTTTGACTCGCATGTCTGCCACCTTCTCTCGCTGCTCTTCGACATCTTTTTGCCACAGGAACATGCGGCGGGATGTTATTTCCAGCTGAGAAAATAAATTGATAATATTTAAATAAGAATAAGTTAAAAATTTAATAAAGATGAACTGCTACGTCACAGAGATAGTTATACGAATCACTCTGAAGTCAATGCGACTGTCCAGAAAGCATAAATTTAGAAAATTAACGTTTAATAGAGTATTTATTACTGCAATTGAACATCGCCATACCATTTCCCGGTATACCCTGGAATTGGTTTAAGAAATTGACAGAAGATTAACAGAATTTTTTCTAGATAAAAATAGCAGAGTATGTCATTCTGGAAGTTATATTACGACATTTTAGTACATATGCCTTTTGCGAAAATTAATTTTAGTTATATCTGGCGTTCATCTAAGATTTTTTGTTTTATTTCTGCAATGATATACCATCCATTCCACAATTAACCCATTTATGCCCATGTTTTTTTTTAACATTTTTTTTTCAATTTTAATCTGCTTAAAACTCTTACTTGTAATGGTTTACATACATTTTAGGCTTAAAATAGTTCGCCGTTGACATATTTATTAAGTTATTAATGGGACATTTTGCATATATGTGAGCAAAATACAACCTTACTTGACTTCTTTTTTTTTTTTTTTAAGTAGTCCTTAGCTTGAGGATGTCGTGCAAATAGTGTTTGGATATTTTGATATAGTAAAAATAGGTTCAGAAAGCTTTATATGTTTGAAATGCATTGTACTAGTTCTTGTCTCGAATTCAAAGTACTACTTTATCTAAGCATATATATCTCTATCTTTTATCTAAGCATCCACTGATATTTATTAAATTTATTTACAGGACGAACTTTCGAAACTTACTGGGGACGGAGCGAAGAATTTCGAAGAAGATTACAAGGCTCGGTTACACGAGGAACTTCTAGGAAGGGATACAAAAGGGTGAGCACAAAGGAGCAGACTGTAACCGTACCGATTAAAAGTTTCGAATTTCTCTTTTCAGTTTTACTCAGAACCAAATGACTTCATGCAGATGTTGCTATAGCAACGCTATTGAAGGTTGTCATAGATACTAAATCCGTGGCGCAACTGGTATTTCCTCCTGGGGGGTAGAGAGGGGGGTACATAACACGTTTAACCCATTTATGCCCAAGTTTTTTTAACAATTTTTTTCAATTTTTATCTGTTTAAAACTCTTACTTGGAATGGTTTACATACATTTTAGGCTTAAAATTGTTCCCCGTTGCCATATTTATTAAGTTATTTAACGTCCTGTTGATGGGATATTTTGCATGAGCAAAATACGACCTTACTTGACTTTTCTTTTGCAAAGTAACATTACAGAAGGCATCTCTGATCAATTTTACGCAAATCATTTTAAAATAGTTTAATTTTATGAAAAATAAGTTCGTAAAAAAAAAAAACTTACTTTATGTGGCTATGGCTACCCATGCTGGATCGTTGCATGACTGATTTGTCTGAAAATAGCTGTCAATAATTAAACTCTGATGTCCAAATAGTGGCTCTAACTGGTTTTCTCAGGAAGAAGGACTATTTGACTTGTGAAAAACAGCTTTAGTAAAATGATATACCAATCACAGGTTTTTGTATGCAGTAACTAACAAGCGTACCGTTTTTAGGCTACTGAGCATAAATGGGTTAAAGTCATTTCTGGACAATTCCAAGTCAAATCAATCATGAAAAAAAAAGTTTTTGAACTCATCATTTCCTATTTTACAAAAATTGATGCGAAGAACGCATTAATAAAATAAGTAATCTTGCCAAGTTTTAGATTTTTACTTCAAAAATTGTACGAAATACAGAGCTGTTAAAAAACGAAGGAAAAAAAAAACTTTTACATGCAACTTCTTTTCTAATTATAGTGAAATAAAAATTCAAAAATCGTTGGGAAGGCAAGAAATAGAGCTTTTCATTGATATGTTAGATGACATACTTAGGGCAGGTTTAAGTTTCTAATTACCCTAAAATGTGAAAGAATTACTATTTTTAAAGCAAAAATGTGATCCGCAGTAAAAAAAAAAACGCAACCACTCTCAATCGCCGGACACCCAGCATGTTGCTTAGAAGATCATAGGGGAAGATAGATTAAAGAGCCAGACGTCTTAAAATTGTCACTCGAAAACGTTGCTAGCTCTTAGACTATAAAATGCCATTCAAAATATCATTTAAGAATTAAAAACATGTGTCAGATTGAATGTTCCAGGGAGTTTGCTGCGCCCTGCTTGTTTGTAAACAATAAATTTTTCATTTTTTATAAATGTGCTTTCGTTTTGAATTAAAATATTTTTACTCGTCCTTCAATTTCAACTATTTTTTACGTTTTAGCAGGAATGCACCGCGAATCCCTGGCAAGAGCTCGCTGACCCTGGGGGTCCGCGGACCATTCTTTGGCAAACTGGTGTAAGTCATCGACATATTTCGCTTTGCATTGACTGGATTAAAAGTCCAACTTTAGCTTATAAAGCAGAAGTTCCTTAGGCTGCTCATTTTTATTACATCCACTTCACACGCCTCGTATTAGAATTTAATGTTATTGTGTGATAAGCAAACCTAAATATCGACTTTTTATTGGTCATCTTTTGTAGCTGCCACACATGCGCACCCGTTATCAGTGCATTGCGGAAATCCAAGCATGTAAAATATGGTGAAACTTATGATTCATCATAATATTTTTTTTTTCAAAATTATTTATGTATATAAATGTTCCAAATGAGCTTTTTTTATAAAACAAATGTATAGACATCCTATATAGCTCCATTTCTTTGAATTAAGCATAAGTTTTCCACCTTTTGCAAGTGTATACTATTTAAATTGCTACTTTGTGTGCCTTGTGTTTCGTTTTTGCTAAACTACAGTCTGCTATAGGAACAAGGTAGAATTGATGCTTTATAGTTTTACAACGAAATAAAAACTTACCTGTCTGTTAATGAGAATGAGACATATGGCAATAATAACAACAATCACAGTTAGTGTAACGGAGTGGACGACATCACGATCACTGAAAGAAAAATACAACAAAAAAATTAATTGCACAGAAATACCAGAATGACTCTCATTCATGTCCCTCTGAGACATAATATAACAATGATTTCAATACCATTACGCTGAATGCAGGTATATCTTCTACAATGGAGTTTTGAAAAACAGGCACTTAAGAAGGCACGATAAAAGCATTTTGGTATTAGTAGTAATTATTTTTTAGTTGAAGAGTTTATAATGTACAGTGAACTCTCACTTATACACCGTCTCATTTATGCTTCTTTTTCACTTAAACGACGATTTTCAATGGTCCCAGCACATTCCATAGCAAAATAATAATAATATCATTCGTTTATGCGTCGCTCTAAAGATAAATATTTCACTTATGCGCCGAATTTTCGTAAAATGTAAAATATTTAATTTATTTTCTTTAAAAAATAAGCATGTTTCTTCACTTTTCTTTTTAATCTTTCACCTTTACGGCTCCCGGAAGCCATTTTTTCCGCATGAACTAGAGTTTGGAGAGGGAGAATTAGTTATTATGCATCGTTTTAAAGGGAACAGTTAGGGCCCTGCTCCACATCAGCATAAAACGCCACCGAAACCGAAGGCAGAAACCGAAAATCCGGGTATTTTACACAGGAACACCATTTAATCCGTTTTACGTTTCTGCTTTATTTTTCTGCTTTACGTCAATGTGGAGCAGGGCCCTTAGTGACTAAATATCAGGGTGTAAAAAAATCAATGATTTTTTTTAAAAAATCAAAAAAATCGGATTTTTTTGATTTAAATCAGATTTTTTTGATTTAAATCGGATTTTTTTGATTTTTTTTAAAAAAATTAGAAACTTCAGTTATTAATTAATTTTTATTTATGAACAACTTACTTTTAAGCTTTTAAAAATACAAAAACACCTTTGAAGTAAAGTTTCACCAGTAAGAGACCCAGAAAATAGTGTTAGAAGCCAATCTGAAAATAATCCTGTTTACTAGCTAGGATAAAAATCAAATGAGGCAGGAAGCTCAACCTGATCCTCACTTCATTAACCCCCCCCCCCTCTTTATTTTGCTTTTGTTTTGTAAAGCTGGAATATGTTACATTTCAGCCACTAATAAAGACTGCACCCCCCCCCCTCCCCAGTTGCTAATGCAAGGCATAGAAAATTCATCTTCTGTTTGGTTGTATTTGTTTTTTCTTTTCACTGAAAGTATATCACACATTCCATCATGTCCCTCCCCCCTCAATTCACTCTTTGCAACACCTGCCCTGCACCTGCATGTATTTTCTTTATTTCACATATTAGACAACAAATAGCACTATTTGTGCATACATATTATTTGGACTGCAACCTTCCAGCATCTGTGGAGTGGGGATGAGTAGCATTACTTTTCCATTTATTAGATGGAAATCAAAGCTCTAAAACAAAATGGTGAAATTAATGAAATTGGGATTCTCCAAGAGAATTTTTTAAAGATTAAAATAAAAAGTGATTTAAATCAATGATTTTTTTTAAAAAAATCAATTGATTTAAATCAAGATTTAAATCACTGATTTAAATCAATTGATTTAAACCATTGACACCCTGCTAAATATGCTACAATTTTTGTTTCAACTCTATCATTGTAGTTACCCGTTGCAGAAATTGCCAAACAGAACTAATATGTTCCTTTCTGTAAAAACATTCTTATTCATGCTCTCATTAGAGCTTATGATGCGTTTAGACCTTCAAATAGATTTGTTCGCTTATGCGTCTCTTTCAGTTATACGCCTTTTTCTGTCGGTCCCTGGAGCCGACGCATAAGTGAGAGTTCACTGTAATTCATTAGATATTTAGTTATTTTAAATGCGTATTTTTTTAAATTTGATTCATCTTTATGTGCCAAAATATGAAACTTTAAAACTTCAAAAACGCAAATAGACTATCATTGAATAAAAGTATCAGATATGTTCCGTATTCTAGTTACTGTGATAAACCACATTCTCGGAGAAGAAAAATAAAATAGTATGTGGTACTATTTTTCTTCTTCATAAGAAGCTACATTTCTGTCATTGGTTTTCTCCCAAAGGTGAAAGGAGAGTATACGAGGCTTTAAATTGTTTTGTAAACAGCGTTAGTGTGTATGTATGACCTCATGTATTGAGTCCAGACTCCTCTGATTAGTGTTTCATATAGTCTAGTATTTAGGGCTGCTGTCTTTCAGTTTGATAGACAACGCATTCTCGACACCCGCCTTGGATTACGGAAAGAAGATACTATTTAGCCTGTGCTGTTTGAGTCTTAAAGGCCCTAAGTTAAAAAGTAGGTAGTTGCTGGCGAAATGTTTTAAGTCCTATGCCCAAACCACTATGCACCTTTTCTGAACGAGGTAAACGTTCACCACATTCCCAAGGCCCTTCTATAACAAGTATATCTTCGCTCATGCGATTGCAAATTTCCCCGTTCACACGCGAAAAAGTATTGTGCTCGAAAAAACGATTTTTACCCAGCATCCTTTTCTCAAAACTATATTCGCAAAGTGCATTTGGGGTAGAAACCCTACAAAAACTCAATTAAAAAGCAGTATATAAGTAGATTCGCACAATACCGCTTAAAACCGGAGTGCGGGAAGATGTGCGGGTCAAAAGAGTGCATCAAAAGAGAGGCTCACCTAAATCCGTAAGTCCGCTGATCGTAATAATCCAAGGAGTCCCTCACGACGAGCGTGTTGAGGCCTCCCTGCATGACCGCAATCACGAGGGTCAGACAGAGCTTGAGCAGGTGCGAGACGTGCGTCAGGACCGTCAGCCCCACCAGCTCCAGCACGGCGAAGTACGTCAGGTACTGGGGGAAGTTGTGGGTCGCCTCGGGCCAGCGCTCGGCCGCCCCGCCGCTGCTCGCGTTCTCGCTCGCGTTCATCGGGCGTCGCGCCGGCCAGTGGTTGCCGTAGATCTGGAAAACGAAAATAAATTAATGAAAAAAAAAAATCTCGGATTCAAATTATGTTTTTCGAAGGGTCGAATTGCGAAAAATTTGTGCCGTACGCCCAAGAGCACAAAACTCAACTTTGCCCACTCCTCCCGCGGGCCTTAAACTTCTTTTGGCTCAGTGGAAGAAGCAGTAGCGCCGCTACGGGGTTAGGGGTGGGGCGGTTCGCCCCAGGTTTCACCCTTCACGGGGATGACAACCGGAACTGACCCTCTCCCCCCCCCCCCCAAAAAAAAGAAAGAAAAGGAAGAAGAAAAAAAAATCACATTTATTCTGTAAATAGCAGAAGCAGCACTGGGGGGGGGGGGTGGGTATTTTTAGCCAGGTGACACCATTGTGAGGTGCAACACCAAAATGAGTTTAAGAGTTTATGACAAAAATAGATATTTCAAATCTGAATTTTTTCCTAACATGTGCAAATAAATTCAATCTATCAAAACCATGAACACCATTACACGGGTACCCTTCTGGAGGGGGAAGGGGGTGACACCCGTAACACATAAAAAAGTTTTAGAAAATATAACTAATGAAATCCTGCTATATTTTAGATATTATTCGGTAATTAAACGCAGCTGCAACACCATGGGTAAAAGCGTGAGGACACCCCTGGGGGGGTTGTGTATTTAACAGTTTCTAACAGATATTGAAAATGAAATTCTGATACATTTTAAAGAACATTTACTCTGTCAAATTTTGAAAAGAAGTTCATCGCACCAGAGCAAAAGCAGGACATAGACTGATAGAAAGATACTCAGTTTTTAACATAAGTAGATCGTACCGTTGAGAGGAGATGAACCGCACACCAGATGAGGACCATGACTACGATGATGGCCAATCGCAGGCCCGGTTTCTCGAGGATTCTGTTGCAAGCCCGGATGAGGAACGGTGGACCGGTCTGGAAAAAAAGAAAATCTTTAAATTAGTTTGAAAAACTAAAAAATACGCTTTTAGATGCACTTATAAGACCTCAACATGTAATATAATTTAGCCTTTAGTCTTTAGTACTAATATATAGTATTCAATACGTTACTTTTATATTTGCAAAGAACCTGAATTTTATCTTCTATTCAGAGTTACATACAAACAACTGAAACACTAAAATACATCAGCATGTTAAATAGTTTAGCCTTTAGTATTAATAATAGTATTAAATACATTACTTTTATATTTGCAAAGAACGTGAATTTTATCTTCCATTCAGTTACATACATACATACGTACATACAAACAAACCCACATGTGAAACTAATAAAAACGTATAAAGCAGTGAGTAACCGCTCCTATAGGAGCGGCTAAGGCAGAAACATGGAATACACCAACTCGACTACTTTCGTATTTCATGCTGATGAGAGCATAATAAGCTCGAAACTGCAGTCCATGGATCGAAACAGCAGAGTTGGTGGTGTATTGCATAATAAAAACGTATTTAAAAAAATGAAGAGGAAGAAAATCAGAAAGTGTTCATTCGAGTGAAACAATTTGCTACGCAAACTTCGCCAATAAGAAAAATAAATAAATAAATACATACTATCTATTAGCTGTCACCTAAGTACACTGCGCTTAGTTAAAAGATAGGACTAGTTTGCGTGGGAAGTCTCGAAAGCTTCAGCTGCCATTTTTTTTACCTTTTAATTTCTATTTAACTTTATATATATTTCACGATTTATGTATAAGACTCCCGCACTTTCTTCGTTAGAAATTAATTCCCTTCTTACATAATTTCTTGATATAGTAATAAACAATGGGAGCGATGAATTGCTACATTATAAAAAAATTGACACCTTATTATAAACATACACAATTTCATTTTTAATCCTCATGTGTGATCTGTGAAATAACTTGAATAAATATCAATAATACGAGAGATTTTTTTTCTCTTCTTTGCGATGCGACTCCTATGCAACAGGCGATGTTTTTTTTTTTTTTTTTTTTTTTTTTTTTTATTTTTTATAACAATGTAAATTTTTTTTCGGACATGGGGCACATAGAAGTGAGTCCGATACTCTGGTGAGATAAGTGAAAAGAATTAAAACTTTCAAAAAAAAAAAAAGGATCGTTTTTGACTAGAGTACTCCATTATTTGCACTGGGTACATTTCATATCATTTGTCTCCCCTATAGTCCAGTCATTTGGTAGTTTTACCTGGAAAGTTTTCCGGGAGTTTTGAAAATTGGTAGTTTTATAGATTTTGATGTGCTCGTTTTGAATTTTCACTTTTCCACCTCGTATCTTTGCCGCTCGCGCCGCCATATTGAAAAAATGGCGTCTAAAAGAGGTATTTCGAATATATCTCTTTTTTGACTTATTGTACGATAAAAACATTAATGTACAAAATAAACTAGAGAAAATTTTCTACAGTTTATGTCATTACAACTTTCTCGTAAAATCAATACGTTTCGACGTACGAGCGTCGCAAAGTTATTATTATCACGCGTTATCGCAGAATAACTCGATTTAGTGCAGTAGAAACAAACTGAAAAGCACATTGGAGTGGAACAAATTGCAACAGAAACAATTCCTGTTGGAAATGGTAGGAAATAGGCTCCTAATGAACATACTAAAAGTATACATCCGTACTAATGGGGTAAATATGTGTTTTTGCCGCCATCTTGAAAAATCATGAAAAAATTTCAAAAATTCAAAAAAAAACCATGTGCGGTATCAAATGAAAGAAAATTTTAAGCTGAAAAGGGATAAAACATGGGATATTTGAAGTGAAGTGAAGATACTAAAAATATGTACCCGTACTGTAGTGCAAAATGTGGTTTTTCAAAGCTATCAAGGCTATAGTGCACACTCAAAGCTATAGTGCTGTCATCTCTTATCTTAAGTAAGAAACAAAAGCAAATGACGAGGTTTTGCAAATTACATAATACACATCTCTCATTATTTGATGGAAACAGTAAAAATGGAAAATAGGGATTTAAAAATGTAGCTAAACGACCAAAAGCTTTTAAAATAAGATTTAACCTATTTCAACCCTTTAGTCGTTTATATTTAACTAATGATTGGAAACAAATAGTTCACAATGGTGGAAGTGCATTCGAGAAAAAGTAAAAGCTTTCAGTTTTAAAGAGTATTTCTGCATTATATCGTAAGAATAGAAATTTTCTGAAGGAACATCTTAAATTAAGAGTATTATCAACATTTAAGCAGTTTGCTATTAAGCGGTTCAGTACTGCAAGAAATTATTAACCTCCAATACTTCATCAACTTTTCGTCATCATAAAACCTCATTCAAAACGCCGCATAAAAATATAGCTCGTTTGTATTCCTTACTATTCAAAAAATTATTATTCGTTCTAAAACGAAACTTTTTGGAGAAACGTTAATCCATAAACGTCATAAAACGGATAATGCAAGAGAACCACTTGCTTACAAAAACTACTTGCGAATACGGAATGTAACAGCCAGGGGCGGCCCTAGCAGTTTTGCCGCCCCGGACAAAAAGGCAAAATGCCGCCCCTCTTAAAGTTTGAAAAGAAATAAATTGCTTATGAATACAACTGAATAAATAGGTGCTGTGAATTAAAAACAGTGTGACAAAATAAAATTCTATATTCAGGGTCAGATTTAAACCGAATATCGCCATAAGCTATTTTAGATATAGGGGGTCGGCTAAAATTAGCATTAGATTCTCAGAAACATGTTGTACAAGGGAAGCAGAAAGAAAGGGGGGGAATTATAAGCTAATTAAATAGATTATAACCATCCAATACGAAAAACAAACAATAAAATAACTATTATTTTATTGTGTTTTAAAATAATAGAGACAATTACATTCATTAGCGTTTTAATTAATGCTCTATTCATGAGCATTATCATTCAGAATGAGAAACACCCCCCCCCCCATAAGGACTGAGTAAGACGGAATAATATAACGACATTAAGAATAATGTTTCAACATAACCTTCTGTTCTATGGCTAATATTTAAATTAGCTCAAGAAGTTTCAGAAATAAACTTCAAATCCGGACCTTATGCCATCGCTGTCCAAAAATATGGACCTTCTGTTCGTGGACGTTTTGGCTGTCGGACCTTATGTTTCTTGGACCTTATGGCCATTGGACCTTCTATACCGCGGACCTTTTGGACGTGGATCTTCTGTTCGTGGACCTTTTGGTTTTGGACCTTCCATCCGGCATTCCCCTTTTGTAGTCCCTAAAACTTTGTTGTAGACAAAACAGGCTATTTTTGTCCTTTATTTTCGCTGTTTCAAAAGCACTTGCCCTCCCCCCTTTTTTTTTGCACTTCATACTGTCGTTATTTATTTTTACTTCATTCATTTCTATTGATCTTGGAGACGGATGAGTATGAGGAGAATGATGCAGTGACTATTTTTTATAAAGTATAGAATAGTTGGAAATTCAGGGGTAGGGAGTTTCTCTCTCGGGAAAAATTTGGAAAATAAATCTAAAATTCTGCATTTTGAGGTTTTATAAAGGGTAACTAAGACAACAAAAATAACAGGAGAAAAATAGTCAAACAATACCTTTTAAAAGTTATATATTCTTTTGCAAATTAAAATCAATTAAAATAAAAATTGCTTGTGCTTGTGGTTCTATACATCGGTGACAAACAAGGAAAAAGAGCTTGGGAGGAAAAAAGAAAACCGACATTGGCTTTCGATATAAAGTTAGTGTTGGACCGTCGCTCCAATCTACCGACTAACATAACACTGAATTAAATGTAAAATGATCAATAGAAATAAAATGCATTGAATGATTTAAAGGAAATGGTGTGAATATTAAAAAACAGAAGAGTAACATCTCGGCCATAAGGGCAATTGATTCTTAATGCATTTGATAAAAAATAAAGTTGCAGCACTTTTCAAAGAGTTTCAAAGATTTATTTAATTGTTTTCAAGAAATCTAGAACAATTATATTTAAGGCACTTTATTTGCACTTTGTAGCCTCTGGCATTTTAATACTGAATTGCTTAGTTTCACAGATTGCACTAACTTTGTAAGAAATATCTGTTTTAAGTTAAAAAGTATATACTAAAGATTTCTCTCAACATTGTTTTTTTCCATGGGTTTTTGTAAGTATTAAAAATATATAATGCGTCCTAAATTTTTATATACAATCAATTATCTAAATTTTGTAAAATTATCATTTAAAAAACACTTGTAGCTGATGCACACTTACATGATAACTTGATGAGAGATTGCAGTGGCGTATATAGGTTTTTATTTCGGAGGGGGCCCATATAATCAAGCTTAGCCCCCCCCCCCAGTTTTTTTTTTTCGCTATTACTGTAAAACAAGTAGAAATTTTCAAATTGAATTAAAATATTGTAATTTTTGGAAAATATAGAAAATTACGAAGTTTTAAAATTCCCTCCATTACTTTTTTCATAATTAAAATTATTTATGCTACCTTTTTTCAAAATTGAAACCTTAAGCCATCTTTACTTTAGACCATCTTTGGTAGTAACATTAGCAAGGACTCTCTCCCGAAATGTTTCGAAATTAATGTTTTAAAAACATTTTTATTTAGGTTATCTTTAACACCGTCAAGAGAAAAGGCAGGATTCGGGCGCTGTGCCCCGAAACTTTGCGGCATTGAAGCTTCAAAAATTCAATTTTAAGCTCTATTTTTTGAAACTGAAGGTTCAAAATTTTACTTTTAGCAGAGGTGCCCATTACGCCCAAGAGCAAAAACTTATCATTCAAGAATTCCACGAAGATCCCTCTAAAAACGAGAGCCACACGTGAAAGAAAAAGAAAACAAAAACTTTTAAAAACGCCCCTTAAAAATAATTCAATAGCGCCACTTACGCCATGATTCTTGATAGGAACAACTGCTTTTAGGCTTTGTCCAGGGCCGGATTAACGTTTATTTACGCCCTAGGCCAAGCTTTAATTTTGCGCCCCCTCGGCCGAACTATCTCAAACTTATGTCCCCCACCCCGTGCGCCTCCATATCAGTAACTAAACCAATTCTTAATTTTCGTTTTTACTTCTATGTACATAAATAATGCGTAATCGCATACTACAGAATTCTGATAATTTATCATATAAGAAGAAATAAATATTTTCAGTGGCATTTGCGTAACACTCTCAGTCCAATTTATTGCTAGAAAGGAATTTGAAATTAATAATGAAAGAATGGAAAATTCAGTCACCCTTTTTATAACTAATACGAAAATGTAAAACTTACCTCAGAACTTTTTAATCTCTTTCAGTTTCTTTATTTCTTCAAGATGAATCTTCTCGTTGAGAAACGTGTTGTTGGGACCCAATAAAAGAAAACGACTGAGTGGACCTTCGAACCAATTTGTCTTTCTGTATAGTATTTTGCCTATTTCCGGTTGTAACGATAGACTTAGACCCCTCACCCTCCACAATAGCTCCAGGATAACTTTCCATGTCATCTGTGTGAACACTTGAACAAGCGACATCCTAATTGCTGGCAATCCATCAATACTGCTCGTTAGCATTCGGTCACTTTGCGACAGATAAGGATCAACTTTCATCGGAACTTTTAAAGTCTAGAATTCTACCCACTAGTTTCCCTGAAGGTAAAACATGTGTCGCCCTGTGTCGCCATGTGTGGCATTGCATTTGCGGGCCTTGTTTACTTGGAAATACAGAGCCTGAAGTTATAAGTCTGATTACCTCTCATCAATTTCCCTTTTTCCGACAAACAGTTTGCTGTCCCACAAAGAAGGGGTGATGACAAGAAAATGGCTTTACAGATAACAAACACCCTTTCTTCAGTTGAGTTTCGGGAAATTCTCCTCACTGGATGCTCCCCCCCCCTCGCGGCAGGCAAGGGGATTTTGTCTTGAACCGATTCCTCTCCCACGTAACAGCCTTTTTTGTGCTCTGCGAATAGACTTGCGCGCTGCATTTCTTTATATAATAAAAAAAAGGGGGGTCAACTATGTCCGCACGCCAGTTCATCCAGCGGCGCTGTTGATTATTAATAATAAAAAAAAAAACCTTATCATTGTGCGCCCCTTCGGCTTGCGCCTCCTTTTTTCTTAAGGATTTTCTTTTGAGCAAACACGAACCGAACACCTACTTCTGAAAAAATCTTTCTCGATTTCGGGGGGGGGGGGGCGGGCCCCCTCGCCCCCCCCCTTAAATACGCCCTTGAGAGATTAATAATTTGCTTGTTATATCAGAAGTAGTAGGTAAAGTACCGTTGAAAAAGTATTGTTATGATCACTAGCTGAGCTACGTTCAAATATCTAAGAAACCCTAGGGTTTCCCAGAATCTAGTTGGAAGGCCTTTGTGCTAGATCAAGCGTATTTATATGACTTGTTTCTCTCTACATTTTTCTCTCTATATATTTTACAAAACTGGTATCAGGGGCACCCCGGTGGGAGGACACTATGACCCCCAAAAAAAATTTCATATTCGGCAAATTTCTACTGATGTTTCGGAAAATTTTTAGACAGTGAGTCAATTTTGTAATATTACAATCATGCATAATTTTATATATTTTTTTCAATGATGCTTAATATCTCTTCTTAGCATATGTAAGTATCTATGCATGCACACATTTTATTATTTTTTTTCTTTTCGTTCGGTAAAATTCGGCGCTTCCTTTGATGAGTTGAGATTTTTTTCTCTCTCAAAAAAAAAAAAAAAAAAACTACATTTTACGTACCCCAGCTTCTTTCAACAATTTAAAAATCTTGAATTTTTTAAAGTTATCTGCTGTAGGTAGTTTGTTTTTTAAAATGTCTCCATTGACAATTATAGTTTCTAAGGATTTGTTTATGTTATCAATATATATTCGTTTATTTTAATACTCTATGTTGAAATAGCCGAAAATGTTGTTTTGAATGGATACATTAAAATAACAAGCTTAAACATCGTTATATTCATACCTTTCAGGATTCCGAAGTGCAAAAAAAATGATATTTGTTAAAAAAAATTTGTACGTTTCCTTACAGAAAATTTATTTTATATGTTCGAGCCAAAATGCCGCCCCTAAAATTTGCCGCCCCGGACAGGGGTCCGGAATGTCCGCCGCTAGGGCCGCCCCTGGTAACAGCGCACTAAGAGATGCGTTAAACGCGACCGCCATAGTAATGGTAATTAATGAAATCGTTATAATAATGAAGTACTACTACTAATAATAATTAATGAAATAGTAACAATAATAACAATGACAATAATAATAAAAAGGAAAAATAAGAAAGCTGAAATAGTTACTTGAATAATACTACTCATAAGAAAGAAAAAAAAATTAGCATTATTATTATTATTAATAAATTAGATAATGAAATTTATTTTAATATATTTATTAGGTGAAATAGTTATTTGAAGAATACTACTCATAAGAAAAAAAATAGCATTATTATTAGTAATAATACATTAGATATTGAAATTTTTTTTAATATATTTATCAGGTGAAATAGTTATTTGAATAATACTACTCATAATAAAAAAAAAGAAAATAGCATTATTCTTATTAATAATAAATTAGATATTGAAATTTATTTTAATATATTTATCAGGAAAACAATAGAAGCAATAAATAAAGTATTTAGCATCAATAATAATAATGATAAAAAACTTAAAAAAGAAAATAATAATAAGAAAATAATAACATCTGTAAATGATGAGAAAAATACTAATACTGTCCGTCCGTGAAGGCCGCGCCTAGCACTTGCGAACCATTCCACTTAAAAAAGGGGTGATGGGTTGTGAGTGGGAACTTTCCGAAGTTTTCAATCTGAAACTTGCATTTGCTATCCTTTTGACATATTCAACTGAACTGTGTATTTGAAATTAGCATCGTCCTACGTCGCTTGATATGGTTCAAAATGTTTTTATTATTCTTCCCCTAATTGTTATCTTACCTATCACCCCTATTTTGGTAAGATCAAAGAAGACTTGACGCATGCGTAAATGTGCGGAAGGTTTTATTTGAGATCAGACAGTCATACACTGTAAAAAATAATGTTGTTTCTACAGTATAATACAGCTAATTTTAAAAACTGTAAAAATTTCTAATTTTACAGTAATAAATTGTAAAATAACGAATTTTACTGCACAAAACTGTAAAACTGCTAATTTTACAGAAAAAATGTGAAATTACTAATTTTACAGTTTGTTATCGTGAATTTTACAGCACATTTTAAGGCAATGAACTGCAAAACTTTTAACTTTACAGTAAGAAACTGTAAAATAGCTAGGTTTACAATTTTTACAGTGCATTTTACAGTTTCAAATTAGAACCTCGCCGGCCAGTATTATACTGTAAAAACAACAGTTCCCTTTTTGTGGTGTACTAAGCTCCACGGAACAACATAAACAAACTCTCTAAGTTCCACGCATGCCCGCGAGGGCTCACAGTCAACAGAGCGATGCCACCGTTCAATGCCATGTGTGTCAGGGTCGTTCTCCAAAGTCAACATCCCTCCATGACCGCCTCCCGCGCAGAGAGAAAGCGCATCAGCCCCACTAACCTTGAGCGAAAGTGAATTCCACTTTCCTCGGTTCGTGGGCCAAGATGGCGGACGAGTTCAGGCGAGGGCCCCGAACCCGAGGTTCCCTGACCCCAGAGAGGGGCGAACGACCCTCCCGTGACCGAGGGTGGCCCGGATCCCGTGACCGCGGCGAGAGTCCCACTTGCCAATGGGGTCGAATCGCTTGGGAGAGGTTATGGGGTTCTTGGCCCTCCCCCGTTTTTTGACGTTTTCTGTGTGCGGTGGAATTTCTTTACAGCGAAATATCGGTTAAGCGGAATACATGTTCCGGCTCGATTCGGTTGCCGTTGCGGTGATTGAATTCCGTTACGACGAAATTTCCACTGCTGCGAATAACATTTGTGGTTTTTGAAGTTCGTTGTCGCCGGATTTCAATGTATTTCTGCCATTAAATTTTCGTTACGGGGCAAGCATTATTGGCAGCAAGCCCGTCATTTTGAATTTTTTTTCAGGGGTGTAGGAAAGAAAGAATTAGAGGGAAGAAAGGTACGATAGGCTTCGAGACAATTCTTAGAAATTGAAGTCTTATAAACGTAATTATTGTTCATGTTTAGAGAAAAAGATGAGGCTCAGGGACTATTCCCAATTTATTAAAAATATATATATATATAAAAAACATATGTTCCCCCTCCCCCCTTTACAATTTTCCATAATTGAGGTTTCAAAACAGCAAAGCAGGCAATTTTTGAGGATATCTAAAGAGGGGTCCAGAGGATCTCCCTTGATTTTTAGAAATAGAAGTCCTAAAAATAAATTTTTAGGTCATACCATAAAATATTAGGAGGGATTCAAAGGCACTGCTCTCATTTTTTTTTTTTTAATTTTAGTTTTGAAAACCAAAATTTTAATGATCTTTGATGTTGGTAGAAAAAGGGGGTCGGGAGCCATTGCATGAATCTTAAACACTTGAGTATAAAACCATATTTGGTAACGTTAATGGCACTGCAATTAGTTCTAAATTGAAGCTCTAAAAACGCAATGTTAAACGATATTCTATATTTTTATGTGTTTGGAAGTTTGGTGGATCTTTCCTCCTGAAAAAATTGAGAATCTGAAGTCTATGAAATGAAATTTGAGAAGATCCAAAATGATAAGGGTGGAGAATAGGACTTCGGAGGAATAACGTTTTGAACATTTTCTTATTTTTAGAAGAACTAGAAAAAAAAAGAGGAAAAAAAAGGATGAAGGAAAGAGGAATGGGCGGAGGGGGGGGGCACACAATTAGTTAACCAATAATCTGCAACTGTTAAAAAACTTAATTGCCGAGATTTATATTTGAAAGAAATTAAGATTTCTCCCCAACATTCTTTTCTTCTCTTCAATAATAAAAAATAATAATAATAAAAAGAGAAAACCAGCAATTCAACATTCTGGATGGGGCACGGACCCTATGGGCCTACCCCCTGGTTACGCTACTGAATCGAGAGGTGGAAAAACGCATAGCACATATTAATGTATTCTGCGTGTGCCAACATCGGATGACGACAATCGTGGATGATTTACCCCTGTCGTGTCCGCAAGTGGAAAAGCGCTCTGTGACTGAGTGGCTGGACTTACCTTGAGACCTGTCGGGAGGATGAAAATCATGGCTATGATAGTTAGAATGAGGACACCAGTGGGGAGACAGGCAGCTGCGACGAGGCTCCTGCAAAATAATGAAAAAAAAAAAAAAACCGTTCCATATATAAAGTTCAAAAAATCTCAATGCAAGTATAATACAGTGTACTAAGAGATTAACTTAAACAACTTTGATATGTGTGTGTAGATCTTTCAAACGGATTTTTATGTTAGTTGCTACTGAATAACGTAGGTACTGAAAAAAAAAAGCAATAGTAAAATTAGAAAAATAAAAAAAAGGTTCTCAAGCAAAAGTATATGTAAGCAATAATAATAATAATAATAATAATAATAAAAACTAAAATAAAGAAATTTACACACACAGAGGACCTAAACTCAAGAGAGAGAAAAAGGGTGGACACATTCCAAGAACTTACAAGAAGGAATCAGGACGGACATAAGATGTAAATTAAACTAAAACTTGAAAAACCATCATTTTTTCAATCACCTCTAAAACGTGTTAACCTTGCTGGCCACCTTGTCTAGTCGTCAGAGAAGTCTAACTGGGAGAGGGTGGTCCCGGGCTCGAACCGCGGTTCGGGCATGAAAATATACTTTCTCTCTCTTCTGTTACTGTCCTTTCTCTGTGTGAATGTGTGTGTTGTGAATAGCTGCCTGCCTTATAAACGGGTCTGATGGGATGTGTGTTGAGCTAAATCGGACTTCCACCTTAATGGTGCTCGTAAAAAGGGAAGCCGCTCCTATTATGCCTTGAACTTAGATGCATGAACTCTGGCTCGGATACTCTAGTGGTTTAGGTTCCAACAACAACGTGCTAACCTCAAAAGTAGAATCTCTCCTTTTTTAGGAATGTGCACTGTTAAAACTACAGGTTGCAGGTGGCACCTTTGGTGAAAAGTTGTAGCATCAGCGGCACCCCTGAAAGATGCCACTTTACTACCTATAGCACCCTTGAAGGTGCCAATAGAGTCAAGCGGCACCCATTGGGTACCTTATAGCACCCAATGCGTGACACATGGGGCCCTAAAGGTGCCATAGGGAACCTAATATCACTTTCAAGGGTGCCATAGGAGTCAAGTGGAACCCTTCAAGGAGTGCCACTGGTGATACATCTTTTTATCTTTAAAGGTGCCATATGCAACCATATGCAACCTATAGTTTTAACAGGGTGGTTCTCAATAATACTGATTAACTGCAAATAAGTCATTTTTTGCTTTAAATTGGAGAATTTAAAAAAGCAAAAATTAAATTAAATATATTAGAAGTAGAAAGCAAAAAACTCACCCAGACATGACGAGAAAATAGGCAGCAGTGCAGAAAAAGAGGATAACAGGCAATCCCGAGATGGACACGGCGCTCACTGTGTCCTTGAGGTTCCGGAATTCCTTCTCCAGCTTGGGATCCTTGAAGAACAACGTCAGGGGATTCGCGTGCTGCCTCAAGTGCCTGCCGGAAAACGAAGCGAAAATGAAGCTGTCTACTTGAAACAAGTGAAATGAATTAAATAAAATTAATATAAATTGAAAAAAGAACATTGACACAGTCGCACTCTGATTCTGCTTTGGTAAAGTTCTCGTCTGTTGTATTTTTACTTCCTGTTACGTAGTCAAGGAAGTATTGTGATCAAGAAAAAAATTCCACTCAAATTTCGGTCTAAAGTTTGATTTTGCTCACCCTCGAATGAATGTTAAGTAGTTTTTTCAACCTGTCAGCACGTGCATAAATACCTTACCTATAAATATATAAACACAAACAGCCGAAATATCCTTTTCGACCATCCCCGAGTAAATTACGATGAGTTTTCCAATGGACGTCTGTGTGTACGTATGTATGTCTGTCTGTATGTATGTATGTATGTATGTGCGTATGTATGTTTATATGTACACTGCTCGACATTGAAAATGCAACACCTAGAAGGAGTGGTCAGAAATTCATGCAAATTTTACCGTAGACGCACGTCACTGAGTTATGCAAATGATATGAAATGCGCAGCTCGCCGACGCACGTGAAGTAAGATATAAGAGAATGAAGTTGAAAAGTGGGCTATGTTCATGTTGGTTTTTCTGCCAGACTAATTATCGGAGAAATTTGGTTTTTGTCTCGAAGGATATGTGTGATAGGAGGAAATGCCACGCCGTCCTCAACGAAGACACTTCCAGCATATAGACGACTTTACAAGGGGTATGGTGATCGGACTGAGAAGGGGAGGTTGGTCCATACGTCAAATTGCAGCTGATACCCACATGGACGCAAGCACTGTGCATCGGCTGTGTCGGAGATGGTTGGAAAGAGGAAATGTAGCCACATTGAGGGGTGCAGGTGCAGCCAGAGTGACGTCAGACCGCTTGGATCGACGGATTCACCGACAAGCTGTGGCGGACCCGCAAGTCATTTGTACGTCGATTCTGCAGCACGTGCAAGGTACCCTGGATGTTCCTGTGTCGACCAGAACCATTTCCCGTCGACTGGTTGCACGTGGCCTGCTATCACGGCGCCCGCTAAGAAGACTGCCATTGACCTCACAGCACAGACTCCAACGTCTAGAATGGTGCCGGACCAGAGCGACGTGGATGGCAGAATGGCAAACCGTAGTGTTCTCAGATGAATCCCGTTTGTCCAGCGATAGTCATCGCATACGTGTGTGGCGTCGTCGTGGAGAAAGATCGAATCCGGCAGTAACTGTGGAAGGCCCCACAGCGCGACAACGTGGCATAATGGTTTGGGGCACTATTGCATACAATTCCGTATCACCTCTAGTTCGTATTCGGGGCACTATGACGGCCCAACGATATGTAGATAATGTACTGCGGCCGGTGGCAATCCCCTACCTTCAGGGTCTGCCAAATGCAACTTTTCAACAGGATAACGCCCGGCCTCACAGTGCTCGAATCAGCCAACATGCTCTACGAGGTGTGCAGATGCTTTCCTGGCCACCATACTCTCCTGACTTGTCACCAATCGAACATGTGTGGGACGTGATTGGACGCCGTTTGCAGAACCTGTCACTGCCTCGTTCAGAGGACGAACTGTGGCAAATGGTTGAAAGGGAATGGAGTGCCATCCCTCAGGACACCATCCGCAGGCTTATTGACTCCATGCCTAGACGTGTTTCTTCGTGCATCGCTGTCCGCGGTGGTCCTACTTCTTACTGAGCCGACGCCGTCCTCGCTCTAAATTTTGCTTATTTATTTTGAAATAAATATCACTTATTGTTCCATGCTGTCTCTGTCTTCTTACCAAATTTCATCAATTTCTGACCACTCCTTCTTGTTGTTGCATTTTCAATGTCGAGCAGTGTATGTATGTATGTATGTATGTATGTATGTATGTCGCATAACTCAAAAACCGTGTGCCGTATAAGTTTCTAGCTTGGTATGTAGGCTCTGAGGGGAGTCTAGTTTGTTTTTACATTTATATTTTTATTATCGTATGCCCCCCCCCCCCCCCCAAGGGCGCTCTTGATTTGAAGTTGAGCTATCAGCAACATACTCAATGGCTTTGACGCTCACAACAACTCTAAAAGTTTTTAAACCAGGGGTGAAAATGACAATGTTTTCTGGGCCATGAGTATTTTTCTAGAAGCAATAACACAAGATATTGACAACTCAAAACAAACTAAGAAACTTTTTCGATGCTCAACAGAAAAAAGAAACTACAAAGTAAGTGTGTAGGAAGAGTTATGATTTTTTCTTCACTAATCTGTTTTTAATACGCTTTTATTAGTTTCACATGTGGGTTTGTTTGTATGTATGTATGTAACTCTGAATAAAAGATAAAATTCACGTTCTTTGCAAATATAAAAGTAATATATTTAATACTATTATTGATACTAAAGGCTAAACTATATTACATGTTGATGTATTACAAGTGTTTCAGTTGTTTGTATGTAACTCTGACTTAAAGATAAAATTCACGTTCTTTGCAAATATAAAAGTAATATATTTAATACGATTATTAATACTAAAGGGAAAGGCTAAACTATATTACATGTTGATGTATTATAAGTGCATGTGAACTTTGCGGATATTCAAAAGTTTTGAAAATCTTCACTTTTTTAGTTTGATTAAGGGGTCATTCCATAGTGACTAACGTAACATTCAGAGCTGATTTTGTAACTGTTTTTACTTGTAACTTAAAGGATAAAAAATATTTTTTAGTTATGCTGGTGGATTTACAATGTACATAATAGCTATGTATCATTTCTGCTAAGAATTTAAAACAAAATTACTGACAGTAGATTTTTTTCAACCAAAATAGCAGCGTGACTAACGCAACATTTTTGCAACCCTGAAAATGAATGCTCATGTTGTGTGGCAAAAATTTCTCAAAGTTAAGTAAGTGTTGTAAAAATTGAAGCATATATTTGAAAAATGTGTAAAGTTGGCATTTTAAAACATAAAACACATTTATTAAAACTTAATTTTTTTTAGTCTTTCGTGTCACTTTAACTCAAGATGGAGTGTGACTAACGCAACGTGACTAACCTAACTATCGAATAACAAGCAGTAACACACTACAAACTACTTATTATGGTTAATCTCAGTGATAATTACAATACTTTTTCAATTTTTTGTAACTTCTTATGTTGTACGATTTTTATTTATTTATTTATTTATTTTTAATACTTTTTTCACTTCGGTATTTTTTTTCTTCGGCTGAGGTTGACATTTTTTATGGAATGACCCTAAGTCTAAAAGCGTATTTTTTAAGTTTTTAAAACTATGTGTAGGATTATTTGCAAGCTATAACGAGAAAATATAGAGGTCCCTTTGCGCTCGTTATAAGAGAGTTGGACAGTAATTAAAACGACCTCTAAACTTGAGATTTTCTCAATTGTTTTTTTTTAACTCGCTCAAACAAATTCCCATCCCTTCATTATGTTGTATACAAGATTTCCTTAATTTCTGAGTAATAGTTTCATCGTTAGACAACTTTAAAATTGAGTCGTTTAATTGAGCTCACCCATGATGCGAGCTTCAATTTTGGAAGTTAAGATATTAAAATCACTCTTCTCAAACCACAAGTAACGGATTTAGATTGATAATGATTATTTCTTTGTTACTTAAATCAAAGAAATTTTTTTTTTACTAGTAACACAAATTAGGGAAAATTTTTAAGCTATGCATTAGAGTTGATAAAAATGAATACCTTAATTTCAAATTAGATTTATCATTATTTTTTTGTGATCAGATGACTTAAAACAGTCCAAGCAATCAACAGTTAAGTCTTAATTTCCAATCTATTTCGTTTTATTAATAAATAAAGAATGCTTCTTACCATTCATTTAGATGACGCAAAAAGAACAAAACTATTCTTCAAAAATAATGCTCATTAAAAATACGCGGTGAGAAAATTTCCTCGCTTTTTATTTTAAATTTAAATATCACCTGCGTTTAAAAAAAAAAGAAAAAAAAAATAGTCTAGCAGCAAGAAAAAAATAAAATAAGACAAAATGCCATTTCCAGTTTAATGCAAAAATTAAATTGATTTAACCTTTTATATTCAATAAAGAATTATTTTTGAAATTTTCAAAAGCCAGCTCTTGAAAAGGCATTAAATTGAATTGTATGTGGCTCTCCACTCTTCAGTATTTATTTAGGGAGTGATCCTTAAAACTGAAGATTTACCCAATAAGAGCTTGACAGACGACTTTTTTTTCTCTCTTTCCGTTATAATTTTAATCAGATTTCAAGTGAATTGACTGACACAAAAGAACTCCTTTTCTGGTAGATTTTTATCAAAGAATAGCCCTCAGTATTTGAAAAAAATATGTGTAAGGGAAGTGCCTTTTAAAGCGGTTTTTCATTAAATTTTTAGAAAGGTTTTAAATTTCAAATCAATTTGTATCTGTGAATTTTTCTGATATTTTATCAGAGCATAGATTTGAATTTATCAGTTCAAATCTATGCTCACTGTAATCTATGTATCACTGTAATTAATCTGCAGTAATTTGTCGTAAAAAAATAAAACATAACATTCCATTTCTTTTCTGAATTAATTATTAAACTTGAAAACAATAAACAAATAAATAAATAATAAATAAAATACTTAAAAGATCCGAAACCACTTTGAAATTCACAAGTACGAATCCGACTTGCAGACGTATGAGTATTAATTTTATTACTCTATCTTTTATAGCTAAGGAGATGATTTGCATTAAAATCTGAAAATAAGAATCTTTCGCTAATGTAAAAGCTCCTTTTGTACATACAATAAGGTAGTAAAGAAAAAGTATAGAGAGGTCGGTCTTAGTACCTTTTATTTATTTTCATACGCATTTAATTTATTTAAATCAGAACTTCTGCAAAAAATGCCCGAAAGTTTTCCATCAAAACCTTTAGCTCAAAGCCACATTGCAAATCCTAGTATGTTAATAATTAACCTATTTATGCCCAGTAGCCAAAAACGGGACGTTTGTTAGTTACTGCATACAAAAATCTGTAATAGGTATATCCTTTTACTAAAGCTGTTTTTCACAAGTTAAAAAGTCCTTCTTCTTGAGAAAACCAGCTCTATTTGGATATCAGAGTTTATTTATTGTCAGCTATTTTCAGACAAATCAGTCAAGCAGCGATCCAGCATGGGTAGCCACAGAAAGTAAGTTTTTTTTTTTTTTTGCAAACTTATTTTTTCATAAAGTGAAACTATTTTAAAATGATTTGCTTAAAATTGACCAGAGATGCCTTCTGTAATGTTACTTTGCAAAAGAAAAGTCAAGTAAGGTCGTATTTTGCTCACATATCTGCAAAATATCCCATAAACAGGACGTTAAATAACTTAATAAATATGGCAACGAGGAACAATTTTAAGCCTAAAATGTATGTAAACCATTCCAAGTAAGAGTTTTAAACAGATAAAAATTGAAAAAAATTGTTAAAAAAACTTGGGCATAAATGGGTTAAACGTGTTATGTACCCCCCCCCCTCTCCACCCCCCAGGAGGAAATACCAGTTGCGCCACGGATTTAGTATCTATGACAACCTTCAATAGCGTTGCTGTAGAAACATCTGCATGAAGTCATTTGCTTCTGAATAAAACTGAAAAGAGAAATTCGAAACTTTTAATCGGTACGGTTACAGTCTGCTCCTTTGTGCTCACCCTTTTGTATCTCTTCCTAGAAGTTCCTCGTGTAACCGAGCCTTGTAGTCTTCGTCGAAATTCTTCGCTCCGTCCCCAGTAAGTTTCGAAAGTTCGTCCTGTAAATAAATTTAATAAATATCAGTCGATGGCTTAGATAAAAGATAGAGATATATATGCTTAGATAAAGAAATACTTTGAATTCGAGACAAAAACTAGTACAATGCATTTCAAACATATAAAGCCTTCTGAACCTATTTTTACTATATCAAAATATCCAAACACTATTTGCACGACATCCTCAAGATAAGGACTACTTAAAAAAATTTAAAAAACGATAAAATTAACGATTTTCGTACAATGAGCAGCCCCAGAGGTAACTAAAGTCATGGACCCACGACAAACATCAATAAAAATTTCTACACAAGCTAAAGATACCAAATGGAGACTTTTTAGCATTATTAGAACTCCGGAATGTATTTTCTTATTCAAAAAATAAAAAGTACTGAAAAAAACCTGATAAAATTAACAAACTTTGTATAGTGAACGGTCCGAGAGATCACACTAAAGCTACAGCCGTCTGGCTCTTTAAAATATCTTTCCTTATGCTCTTCTAAGCAGCATGTGGGGACGTCTGGCGGCCGAGAGTGGTTGCGTTTTTGACTGCCCATCACACTTGCAATGGAAAAAATAGTGATTCTTAAGTCATTTTTGAGCTATTCCGCGTCAAATCATCATGAAAAAAAAGTTTTTGACCTCACCATTTCCGACTCTAACAAAAATTGGTATGAAGGACGCATATGAGTAATCATGTGAAGTTTTAGATTTCTATACTTCAAAAATTGTACGAAATACAGGGCTGCTAAAAAACGAAAAAAAAAAAAAAAAAAACATAAGTTTTTACATGCAACTTCTTTTCGAATGAAAGTAGAATAAAACTTCAAGAACCATTGTGAAGGCAAGAAATAGAGCTTTCCATTGATATATTACACGGAGATACTTACGACAGGTTTAAACTTCTGATTGCCCCAAAATGGTTAAAAACTCACTATTTTTACCAGCAAAAATGTAATGCGCAGTAAACAGCGCAACCACTCTCCGGTCCACTCTCAGGCTGCTAGACACCCCGCGTGTTGCTTAGAAGCAGGGGTGCCCACAGGGGGGGGGGGGGGATTATGGCGCAAGTTGCGCCATCAAAAGTTTTGGGGGGGATTTTTCAGAATTAAATTTATTTATTTATTTAAAATATCCATTAATTTATTTTTTAATATAAATTATTTACTGATTTTTTTTAAATAAAAATTATTAATTATTTTTTTCTTTTTTTGAAATTTAAATTATTTCTTTTATTTCTTTATTATTATATTTTCTTTCTTTATTTATTTTGTGTGTGTGTGTGCTTGGAATCTCTGGAAAGAGAAAAAAAAAAGCGATTCTATTCTGCGCATAATTAGTTTAAAAAAAATAATATATAAAAAAATAATAGTTAGAATACAAAAAATAAATAAATAATATTTAAAACATAAATAAATAATTTATTTAAAAAATAAATAAATAAAATAAAAAAGAGGGGTAAAAATAAATTATAAAAAGCACGGGGGGGGGAGGGTGAAAATTTGGGGGGATTTGCGCCATTGATCTTGGGGGGGGAGGGATGGGCACCCCTGCTTAGAAGAGCATAGGGAAAGATATGTTAAAGAGCCAGACTTCTTGAAATTGTCACTCGAAAACGTTGCTAGTTTAGACTATAATAAACGGCCCCAAAGGAAGCTGAAGATATTAACCCATTTATGCCCAGTAGCCTAAAAGTGGGACGCTTGTTAGTTACATACAAAAACCTGTAATGGGTCCTTTTACTAACGCTGTTTTTCACAAGTTAAATAGTCCTTCTTCTTGAGAAAACCAGTTAGAGCCACTATTTGGACCCCAGAATTTTTGTTTATTGACAGCTAATTTCAGAAAAGTCAGTCAAGCAACGATCCAGCATGGGTAGCCACAGAAAGTAAGTTTTTTTTGCGAACTTCATAAAATCAACTATTTTAAAATGATTTGTTTAAAATTGATTACAGATGCCTTTTGTAATGTTACTTTGCAAATGTAAAGTTAAGCCGTATTTTGCTCGCATATTTACAAAATATCCCATGAACAGGGTATTAAATAACTTAATAAATATGGCACTGGTGAACTATTTTATAAAATCTATGTAAACTATTCCAAGTAAGAGTTTTAAGCAGATAAAAATTTTAAAAAATTGTTAAAAAAAACTTGGGCATAAATGGGTTAACTCAGATAGATGAAATTTGGCGGACATAACTAACAATCAGATAAGGCAACTTTTCCGCGCTATTCGAAATGTGGTGTAAAAAAAGGTTTTTTTCGATGCACCCTACTGTAGATAGACAGCTCATGTTGTTTTTCTTGCGTTGAAACTGCGTTAGCAAAGAAACAACTTTTACTCAGGTATTTAATTGAAACGCAGAGCAATGATTTCGATTAATGATTTAAATTTGTATTTTTTAATACGATTTTATTAGTTTCACCTGTGGGTTTGTTTGTTTGTTTGTATGTATGTATGTATGTAACTCTGAATAAAAGATAAATTCACGTTCTTTACAATTATAAAAGTAATATATTTAATACTATTGTTAATACTAAAGCCTAAACTATATTACACGTTGATGCATTTTAAGTGTTTCTGTTTTTGTATGTAAAACTGAATAAAATATAAAATTCACGCTCTTTGCAAGCATAAAAGTAATATACTTAATGTTATTATTAATACTAAAGGCTAACCGATATTGCATGTGTTGATGTATTATAAGTGCGCGAAAACTTGGCGGATATTCAATAGTTTTGAAAATCAGAGGGAAATCCGAGTATCACGTGAACTATGTTGATTAACCCTAAAGCGTATTTTTTTAGTTTTTTTAAACTATATTTTAAATTTATTTTTATTTTTATTTCACAGCAAGTGAATGAAATCATTATCTAAAAAATATTTCTTTTTTGTACGGTTTTGCTAGCTAAAGTATGAATGGGAAAAGCACCAACTATTTGCGGCATGTTGTGTTAAAAAAATGTGACGTCAATAAGCATTGCACTATGTATATATATATATATATATATATATATATATATATATTGAAGAAAAATAAACTTTACCACTCAGGTCAAAAGGCGCCTGAGGCAGATCTTTGAAACTGAACCCCGTGATGAAGGCCCCAGGGTCTTTTGGGAATTTTCTCTTTACGTCTGTTCAACAATCTTTCAAACAAAAAAAAGTTTATTCCATTCGGACGGTTCACTCAAAAGTTATTAGGTGGGGAAAGGTTGCTTGAACGGTTCAGTGTTGAACGAAAAAATGTTCAAATTGAAAATTTAAATACGGTAATTAAGTATCCTTGCTGAGATCCTTCGAACAAAAAAAAAAGTTTATTTAAATCGTACTGTTCACTCAAAAGTTATTAGGGGTGACAGCTTGCTTGAGCGGTTCAATGTTGTACGAAAAATTGTTCAAATCGGAAATGTAAATACGGGAATGAAGTATCCATGATAAGATCTTTCGAACAAAAAAAAGTTTGTTCAAATCGGACTGTTCACTCAAAAGTTAGCATCGCGGGACAGGTTGTTTGAACAGTTCAAAGTTGAACCAAAAATTGTTCAAATCGAAAAATCAAATATGGGAATGAGCTGTACTTGCCGAGATCATTCCAACAAAAAAAAGTTTGTCCAAAACTGAATGTTCATTCAAAAGCTATTAGGGGAGACAGACACACCGACCGACCGACCGACCGACTGACACACAAATTCCCCATCTCAATACCCTACTTTCAAATTTTTAATTTTTTGATATTCATTTTACCTTTTTATTTCGTTAAGGCTTTTTTTCGGGACTTGGCTATATTTTTTTAAGTTGGCGATATTTTTTGGACTTGGCGATATTTTAGATGCATTAAGCCACTTTTAATACTTTTTTCGTCTTTCTTTTATTTTTAACGGGAAAGTAGGCTAAAAATTGCTAATTTTACAGCAATAAACTGTAAAATTTCTAATTTTACCGTACTAAACTGTAAAATTGCTAATTTTACAGTGATAAACCGTAAAATTGCTTATTTTACAGTTTATTACCATGCATTTTACAATTTTAAACTGGAACCTCTGCTGTTAGGGCCGTGCTCTACAGTGACGGAAAGCAGAAAAATAAAGCAGAAACGTAAAATGGATGACATTGCTGTTCCTATGGAAAGTACCCGGATTTTTGGTTTCTGCCTACGGTTTCGGTCGCGTTTTCCGCTGATGTGAGGCAGGGCCCTTAGTACTATATTGTTGTTTTTACAGTATAATACAGCAAAATTTTACGGCAATAAATTGTAAAGTTCCTAACTTCACAGTAATAAACTGTAAAGTTGTTAGTTTTACGGTTTATTACTGTGCATTTTGCCGTTTTAAATTGGAATCTTAACTGCCAGTATTATACTGTAAAAGCAACAGTTAATTTTTTGCAGTGCAATGTATTAAAAAAATTGCAATGGAAAAATGCATTACTATTTTAATTAAAAAATATAAAGCAAGATTTAGAATCTCCATATATTATTTCTCTAAGCCGAATCCTATACCCGGTCGAAACTCGCTCATTTCTTTATCGAATTGCAAGAAAAATTATGATTTTGAAGCTTATCCCGCGGGCTATTGACGAAAATTAGACCCACCCTCTAAAAAGTGTCGGTTCGTTTTTTATTCGAACTTCAATTTTTGGGCACAAAATTGACTCTATCTAGCGAAATAATTGTCGTATCGTCTCCATTTTGATTTCATTCGAAAGATTAAAAAAAAAAAATGCGTTCTTTAGAACGTTTCTCCGCTAGCGCCGCGTAACGAGAATCTCGAAAATCCACGTTTAAGCGACTTATAAGCGATTGAAGTTTGAAAAAGTTAAATTTTTTGCTCAACTGTCAAAATCGTTACATTGTTGTTCAAATCAATTTTAAATGCGACATTTTAAGCCAAGGCTTAGCTCGGTAAACCTTAATTGTAACTTTTATTGTTTCAAAATACTATGGTAGTTTTACGATAACGTTAGTATTTAGTTTAGTAGTAGCCTTGGGCATTTGATTTTAATATAGGGTATTACTTTTGTAGTAGTTGTAAAAGTGAACGTGTCTTTGATCTCTTTGAAAAGTTGTCAGAACGACGGCAGTAGATGGCGATGTTGTGCAAATGAAGGCAATAAAATTTGTCGTATTAAATTTTAAGTTTAGAGTTTTTTTTTTTTTTTTTTTTTTTGCGGAATTCCGCACGGGTCACCTAGTACTGTTAGTAATATTATTATTCTACATACTGTTCAGCTACTAAGGAATTAGTTCGTAATTTTAAGGTTCATAAAAACAAACAAAAGCTAAAAAAATAAAGAAAAAAAAATGCTGTTTTTAACCGACTTCAACAAAGGAGGAGGTTATACAATTCGTCGGAGAAATTTTTTTTTTCGGTATGTTCCAAGATTACTCGAAGACGCCTGGACCGATTTCAAAAATTCTTTTTTTGTTAGAAAGGTCTTTTTTTCCGATTGGTCCCATCCTCTCGTGATCCGGGTTCGATAACGGGAACCTGCAGAAATCTTTCGAAAAAGAAATTGGGATCACAGTAATCGTAATAATGACCATTTTGATCGCCAGGCTTCTCTGGATTGCATAATGAAATTCCTTTCTGTGGTCTTTTTGAAAATTTTAAACCGAGTATCTTTCTATGTCCTGCTTTTTTCTCCTGAACTCCAACGAAATGAAAGTCGTACCAGGTACTGATTGATTCGTAATATTTCAGGTTTTATTAGTCTTAATTTACATAAGGTTTGATAAAGGAATTCTGTAGAAAGTGAGGAAAATCTCCAAATTTTTGCTCAAATTTAAAGCGATTTGTCCCAAATGATTAAATATGAAAGCCATTGTTACAGAACGTGATTGATATGAAACAGTTTTTATAATTATCATGAAAATTTTGAATGAAGGCCTAACTGAAGCAAACATGACACTCATTAGCGGGCCACGTATGTAATACGTCGTGAAATTTTATGAACTGCGAGAATCTAGTGTTGTTTTGAAATATAAATTAATTGAAAAGCCGTTAATATAGCCTTTAATTAAACTAGTACACAAATAAATACCGGAGAATAACGAGGATTATTTTTTAGTGTCAATCGTTTCAAATTTTAGACGAGTTGATACTTTCTTTCCTTTTTTTTCCTTACACTGTTAAAAATTTTCCTGAAATTTTACGGTAAAAGTTACTGGCATCCATGTTGCCAGTAACTTTTACCGCAAAATATTTTTTCACTGTAAAATTTTACGGAAGAGAAAATGAGAATAAAAATGCGAGAGATACGAACGACAAGGATCGAACCCGGGACCGAATTTTTTCACACTGCTTTACTATCCACGATACCAGATGAGACACATCAGGACAGCGGAAATAGGGTGTCATCTGCATTTCACAGTAAGTCAAACGTGGTGATCAATTGGCGCTGCAATCGCAATTTTTTTATCGGTACAATTTACTGTAAAAATTTCCTGTACTGTAAACGCTACATTTTACAGTAACATTTACCATAAAAGCTTACTGAATTTTTAACAGTGACATAGTTTATTTTATGAAGCATTTACTTAAGAAAATTAGGTGAAGTTTTGCAATGGAAACATTACCTTATTTCATATGTACATTTACACTAAAAAGAATAAAATAAAAATATTTTTGAAAAAAAAATTGAACCGACTTCGGAACTTCACTCAGCAAATGCTCTAAAAAGTAAAAAATAACTTTATTCTTTGAACACCATCGATACTACATTTAAACATAAGTTTTGAAGTCGGCGCAAAAACTATAGGTAAAATGATGTTTACTATATTTTGCCAACATTTTCAGAGAAATCATTGAAAATTGAGAGCTGAATATTTGTACCATTGCATAAATATGTATTTTTCAATGAATGCGAATGCGAATAAAGAACCTGGATTCATTTAAATTTATATTTATAGTTTCGAATGATTCTCTTTAGCTTTTTTGCGCCGACTTCAAAATTTATGTTTAAATGTAGTATCGATGGTGTTCAAAGAATAAAGTTATTTTTTACTTTTTAGAGCATTTGCTGAGTGAAGTTCCGAAGTCGGTTCAATTTTTTTTTCAAAAATATTTTTATATATAACAAGTTAAAGAAAAGATGATTCATTTATCTACTTGAACCGGAAAAAACTAAATTAAAGGTAGGGTAATATACACTGAAGTGACAAAAGTCATGGGATAGCAATATGCAAATTTTCAGATGGCAGTAGCATCGCATAGAACAGGTATAAATGCGCAGTGCTTTTACAGAGCTTTCATTTCTGTTCAAGTTATTCATGTGAAGAGGTTTTAACGTGATGATGACCGCACGACGTGAATTAACAGACTTTGAACGCGGAATGTTAGTTGGAGCTAGACGCATGGGTCATGCCATTTCGGAAATCGTGAGAGAATTCAACATTCCCAGATCCACTGTGTCAAGAGTGTGCCGAGAGTATGAAATTTCAGGCATAACATCCCACCATGGACAGCGCAGTGGTCGACCGCCTGCACTTAAAGATCGAGACCGGCGACGTCTGCAAAGAGTCGTAAATTCTAACAGACAAGCAACACTGCGTCAAATCACCGTAGAAATCAATGTGGGACGTACAATGGACGTGTCTGCTAGAACTGTGCGGAGAAATTTGGATTTCTTGGGCTATTCCAGCAGAAGACCGACTCGAGTGCCTTTACTGACAGAACGACATCGCTTGCAGCGACTCTCGTGGGCACGTGAGCATATCGGTTGGTCCCTAGATGAATGGAAAACCGTGGCCTGGTCCGATGAGTCACGATTTCAGCTGGTAAGAGCCGATGGTAGGGTTCGAGTGTGGCGCAGACCCCACGAAGCCATGGACCCAAACTGTCAGCAAGGCACTGTTCAAGCTGGTGGTGGCTCCGTAATGGTGTGGGCTGTTTTTTCATGGCATGGACTTGGTCCTCTAGTGCGACTGGACCGAACATTGACTGGAAATGCTTATGTGCAGCTACTTGGAGATCACTTGCAGCCATTCATGGACTTCATGTACCCAAACAACGATGGGATTTTTATGGATGACAATGCGCCATGTCACCGGGCCACAACTGTTCGCAATTGGTTTGAAGAAAATTCTGGACAATTCCAACGAATGATTTGGCCACCTAGATAGCCCGACATGAATCCCATTGAGCATTTATGGGACACCATCGAGAGGTCTGTTCGTGCCCAAAATCCTGCCCCATCAACGCTTTCACAATTATGGACGTCTATCGAGACAGCATGGCTCAATATTCCTGCAGAAGACTTCCAACGACTTGTTGAGTCCATGCCACGTCGAGTTGTTGCACTTCGCCGGGCAAAAGGAGGGCCGACACGATATTAAGAGGTATCCCATGACTTTTGTCACTTCAGTGTGTATATATATATATATATATATATATATATATATATATATATATATATTTACCCGCTGATTTTTTTGAAACCCGCAGTTCTTCTGTAGACTTCCGGTATATATAAATAAACAAATAAATAAAATGTGTGACTCAAGCTTTTTTGTCTTCCCCAGGAATATTTCGTTCTATCTGCAACGGGCAATACATCTCTAAATAAAACGCTCAAAAAATGAATCTTCCTAAGCTACTTATGTAAGAATCGTATCCGATAATACATTTTCTCGTGCTTTATCCTCCACAAAAAGATAAGCTTAAACCGATAGCTTTTTATCGAAGGAGAAACAGGAATTAGCTTTCTGAAAAGGTTAAGGGAAATATTTTCCGCTTTTATGCCTCTTCTTGCATTACAGTTATTTATTCTTTTGCATTACAACGCATTTTATGTAGCGTTTAAAGAAAAGAAGAGATATTTTTGAGGTGAGTCAATGAGAAGTTTGGACGGAATTACCGGTCAAAATAAATCTATATACAGTGAACTCGCACTTATGCGCCTTTCCTTGGGACCAACAGAAAAAGGCGCATAAGTGAGAGAGAGACGTATAAGTAAACAAGCCTTTTTAAAGGACAAAACTCAACATAGGTTCTAATGAGAGAGTGAATAAGAATGTTTCTATAGAAAAGGGACATATTACTACTGTTTGGCAATTACTGTAACGTAACTATAATGATCAAGAGAATACAAAAGTTGTAGCATACCTAATTACAAACTGTTCCCTTTAAAACGATGCATAATAGATAATTGTCCCTCTCCGAACTCTAGTTCATACGGAAAAAATGCCTTCCGTGAGCAATAAAGACGAAAGATTAAAGAGGAAAGTAAAGAAAAATGCTTATTTTATAAATGAAAATAAATAAATTTTCATACATTTTAGGGAAAATTCGGCGCATAAGTGAAATATTTATCTTTAGAGCGACGCATAAACGAACGATATTATCATTATTTTGCTATGGAATGTGCTGGGACTATTCAAAATCGTCGTATAAGTGAAAAAGGCGTATAAATGAGGTGGTGTATAAGTGAGAGTTCACTGTATATAAAAATGAATGTATGTTTATTTGTATGTATGCTTGTTCCTGATACAAATCCAGTTTTCGTCGGATTTTCATCAAACTTGGCACAGAGGTTCCTTAATGCACTAGAATTCACACAGGCGGGGTTTTGGAATTAAAAAAAAAATCCAAAAAGCTCAAACTTCAAATTTTTTGTCTCAAAATAGTAATTTTCTTTCCATTTTGAATAGATAGGGTAATAGAGATAAGCCTTTAAGCATACAATTGACAAAATTTAACACTTTTAATAAGAGTACTAGCTGTGGGGCCCGGCGTTGCACGGGCTTTAAAGTAGTGATGAAAATTTAAATAAACTACTCGCCGTCAAGGCGGTATATAATGATATATAAGCGCCAAGGCAACTCGCCTTTAAAGTAGCGAAGAAAGTTTCAGCAAACTACTCGCCGCCAAAGCGGCTCGCATTTAAAGGAGGGAGGAAAGTTTTAGCGAAACCGGTATCAAAACACTACTCCCCGCTAAAGCGGCTCGCTAAAAAACTTTCCCGCATCAAAAAGTCAATCGCATTATTTGCACATGCTTCCCCAGGAATAAAAACAATGTCAAGTAGCACATATTTAACACTCTCCCTAATAAACAAATACAATTCCCCACCAAAAACAAATATTTTCAAACCGCTCTCTTCCTGTAACATTAATTGCAAAATTCCAAACAAAAAAGTTGTTTTAATATTTAGATCGCAACCAAAAAAAAAAAAAAAAACCCTGCTAAAAACATGAATTACAATTTAATTTGAAACACATTTTCAAAATGGTACCAGAAAAAAAAATATAAGTCATTAAGTAGGCAGGAATTTAAGTGAAACACGGACGATCGCATTATTTGCCTTGTTGAAACGCCGTAAAATGAAATGCTTTTAAGAAACGAAATGAAGAAAAGGACACCAACAATGAATTTAAAAGATGTCGCCATAGCAACGCAATAAAACGTTAATAGTTTGATCAGGAAAGAGGTTTTCGAACTCAAAGTTCAAATGCTTGTTATTTTCTTCTATATCTAATACATAGAAGAAAGTATTGGTTTCGTGAAAATTTTCGAATGTCGAATTTTGACGGATTTGCACGTTTTGAGGTGCGCTGAGTCCATTTCGACTGTTTTTGGAAAATGTCTGTCTGTGTGTCTGCGTGTGAGTCTGTATGTGTGTGACCAGTTTTTGTGGCCGCGCTAGAGCAAAAACTACTGCATGAAATCAAACAAAAATTTTTGCACATATGTACCAGCACTATGTGAACTGGTGCACCTGACTTTTTTTAGCGAATTCATCCAAGGGGGGTGGAGCAATCGCACGTGTTCTGCGCGGGGTTGATTGCTATATCTCAGGAAGTAACTGGCGGAATCAAACGAAAATTGGTCTATAAGTAGATCCTACATAGTACAGGTGCTGATTCAATTTGCGCGTCAATATCTCGGAGGGGGTGGAGCAATCGCACGTGTTCTGCGCGAGGATGATTGCCATATCTCAGGAAGTAACCGGCGGAATAAAACGAAAATTGCTCCATAGGTAGATCCTACTGAATACAGGTGCTGATTCAATTTGTTTGTCAATATCTCGAAGGGGGGTGGAGAAATCGCACGTGTTCTGCGCGGGGTTGACTACTATATCTCAGGAAGTAACCGGCGGAATCTAACGAAAATTGGTCCATAGGTAGACCCTATTGAGTACAGGTGCTGATTCAATTTGTGTGTCAATATCTCAAAGGGGGGTGGAGCAATCAAAAGTGCTTATTTTGTCATTTCACCTACTGTATCTTGGGAAATATTGCTGCGATTTGAATGAAATTTGGAATAACACTAACCCAATATTTAAGCAAGCATCGATTAAATTTTGGCGCCAATCGTCCCAGGGGGAGGGTGGGGTGATTTTTGCGCTTAGTCAACAATGAAAAAAATTAATTCATTAAAAAATCGCTTTCACGCTATTTAATTATAAAAACATCTGAAAACTTTCAATGATTTGAAATTTTTAACTGTTGCCAGTTTCTTTTTACTAACAAATAAAATGTTTGCAATTAATCTAAACAAGGCTTTTGCAATGATTTCCAATTTCGCTCATTGATTCTGCATTTGCAGGGTTATTACGATAATTGGGAAATTGGAGCTGTCTCCAATTATTCGGGCGAGTACGTATTTTATTTTGTAACTGGAATTCATAGGATAGATATAGAAGAAAGTTTCGTGACGGCCACGACAGCTAGTTTTCTAGTGGAGATAAAAGCTTGGTTCTTCGACTGTAAGTCTAACCAATTCTGGGGTTAAAAATATCGCTCTATCCAATGGCGTAAAAATCCAAACTGTGGAATAATTAGTTTATTTTTTATTGATGGTTTTAATGAACCAAGTATTGCAAGAAATCGGGGGAAGCCTTGCAAAAGGCAAGTTTAAAAATTGAATAACTCGTGCTGTGTTTAAGTTAGAGAATCGGAACAAAGTGCATAGGACGGACAAAATTTTTCTGCTTCCAACGATATAAAACATTAATATGTGCAAGTAATTTTTAACCCCAGTATTCGGTGATTTATGTGAAAATTGCCTTGAATTCGAATAAAAAACGAATCGCTTATCGAATCTTTTTAAACTATAGCCTAAAGTCTTTCTGAATAAATGGACTATTCAACACAAAAAGAATTTTTCAAATCGAACCAGTAGTTCCTGAGATTAGCGCGTTCGAACAAACAAACAAACAAACTCTACAGCTTTATATTATTAGTAAAGATTAGCCAAGAAAGATTACGATTAACAATGAATTATTAATTTGAGGCTCACCTATTTCATTTTAGCATGAAATAAGTTAAACTTAATGCAATACCGGGCAAAGCCGGGTAATAAGCTAGTTCTACATAATGTAAGATTACTTCTCTTTTCTTTCCACAGTTTTTTTTTTTTTTTTTTTGTCCTGCACCATGCTTAATTATTTCATATATTTTTCATTCTTTCCGTACGTTCAAAGGTACAAGTAAGGAATATATCTGTACCTCAGAACCAGACTAACGTAAGTCCATTTTCGTCATTTTTCAGTAGAGGGGAAAGACGATGTATTCGACAATCGTTTTTCCCCTCTACCGAAAAATGACGAAAATGGACTTACGTTAGTCTGGTTCTGAGGTACAGATATAATCACGACTAAATTAATTGACTCACCACGGAATACAGTGACATCCCGTTACAACGACTTTCAAGTTAGCTCATATTTTGTTCTTTATAACAGAAATTTTGTTGTAATACAATTCAAGAAATTCCATGGTTAATTCAATAGAGATAAAAAATTTATTTCATTGAAACGGACATTTCGTGTTGTAACAGGATTTCATTCTATTTATAAACGCATATTTAATTTTCAGTCTGGTGTGGAGTTCTATATTTTACCTATATTTCACTGTTTGTTGACATACCAGAGCTTAAAAAAGTACAGACTTTTTGCGCATATTCTCGTGCATTTATTAACGTGTATATTTTATTTAACAACTAGCTTATAACCCGGCGTTGCCCGGATGCTTATTAATACAACATAGGTCTAAAAAATTATTTGAATGAAATCTATCCACATGGGCATACTTATTTCATCCTAAAATGAAATAGGTGAGCTTTAAATTGATAATTCATCGTTAATTGTAATCTTTGTTAGAAAATACTCATATTTAAATGTGTTAAATTTTATCAATTTGTATGCTTAAAGGCTTATCTCTATTACTCTATCTATTCAAAATTGAAAGAAAATGGCTCTTTTTAGACAAAAAATTTGAATTTTGAGCTTTTTGGATTTTTTAAAAATTTCAAAACCCCACCTATGTGAATTTTAGTGCATCAAGGAACCTCTGTGCCAAGTTTGATGAAAATCCGACGAAAACTGTGGATTTGTATAAGGAACAAACATACAAACATACATCCATTTTTATTAGCCTACTTTCCCGTTAAAAATAAAAGAAAGACGAAAAAAGTATTAAAAGTAGCTTAATGCATCTAAAAAATATCGCCAAAACCAAAAAATATCGCCAAGTTAAAAAAATATCGCCAAGTCAAAAAAAAATATCGCCAAGTGAAAAAAATAAAAAGGTAAAATGAATATCGAAAAATTAAAAATTTGAAAGTAGGGTATTGAGATGGGGAATTTGTGTGTCGGTCGGTCGGTCGGTCGGTCGGTCTGGTCTGTCTGTCCCCCCCTAATAACTTTTGAATGAACAGTCCGATTTGGACAAACTTTTTTTTGTTGGAAAGATCTCGGCGAGTACAGCTCATTCCCATATTTGATTTTTTGATTTGAACAATTTTTGGTTCAAATTTGAGCCGTTCAAACAACCGGTCCCGCGATACTAACTTTTTAATGAACAGTCCGATTTGAACAAACTTTTTTTTGTTGGAAAGAACTTTTCAAGGATACTTCATTCCCGTATTTACATTTCCGATTTGAACAATTTTTCGTTCAACATTGAACCGCTCAAGCAAGCTGTCACCCCTAATAACTTTTGAGTAAACAGTCCGAAAAAAAATGACTGACTGTGCAGACGATTTTTTGTTTATTTATTCATTTGTTTTATTGAATTTATTATTATTATTATTATTTTTTTTGGCAGACGATTTTTTTTGTAACAAAAATGTTTCATTCACGAGGGCGCATTTTATTCTTTATTTATATTTAACAACTGGCAACGGATTAAAAGTGAAATTCGTGACATTTTATCAACGGACGAGTTTTTTTTTTCTTTCTTTGATAAAATGTGTTTTGATGTACTTTGTATTTTTAATTTTTTTTTGAAAACAATTGAGGAATTTTTCTACGGAAGAACTGTAACAGTTACATTCTTTAAAAGGTGCGACAAAACTTTATTTATTCATTTATTTACTTTTTATATGTCTATTTCATCTGATGAGAGGGGTATATTTTGCTTTTAGAAATCAGCTTCAAGTGCTAAAAAAGGTATGTTTGACATAATTTTTAGTCTTAGATAATCAAGAGAATAATGATCAGATGCTAGAATTCCGATGTCGATGTACGGGAAAGTAGGCTCGTTTAGTTCTTGACAAAACTTCTTGTTATATATAGATTTTCTTATGTATATAGACTACCAATAATAATTGCGCGATTAATGATGATATAAAGCGTTGCTCGCCTTTTGTTCGCCAAGCCAGCTGCGGCAACTTGATAGTTGGCGATGAACTTCACGACCATTTGATGCCAACTTAGCAATATTTTGCCGGTTTGGAACCAGCTCAGATATAATCCCATAATGTAAATTAAGTCTCAGATGAGATTATTGTACATAATTCAAATTTTTCAATGCCATTTACGCTTCTTTATTTTTTTTCATAAGTAATTGAAAGATTTTATTTAATTTTGTGAGTAGAATAAATTTAATTATTCTTACTTTTGTCGTAACTAGAAAATAAATTGGTATCGAAGGATTCTCAAAGGACATTCTGAATTAAATTTATATTAATCATTTCAAAAGGGTAAAACAGTAATTCGGGCAAAATATCTACGACATAATTCAGCAGTTGAGTCTAAATCCCTTAAAACCAGCTCTTAAATTTCATTTCAGACACAATTTCAATAAGTCTTAAATTAATTTAGCGCATTTCAAACACAGACTTCATTAAAACGTATTTACCTATCCCCATAAACCATCTCAAACTTGGAAAGCGAAGAACGTTATGGCGGGTAATTTGATTGGTGGATGCTACTCCCGTCGCACTCCGCCTGCCAATCACATAGGCGCTTCACTAATATACTCAATTACGTGTTTTAATCTTATTGGCTAATGCAATTAGTGCGGTCAATAATTGCATTGGGACTGTTTTTAAAAGGATTGGATCTCACTAGCGTAAGATTATAGCTAATTAGGGAGAAACATCCGGGTTCTGTTCTGAGCTGTCTGATGGAATTGAGTCTTGTTCCTCGCAATTTAGGAGAGCTATTTTCACATCATTTCTAGTGGCAAGGGGGTTTATAAATAGTTTTGTAGTTTATTGTAACATTTGTGGAAAAAATATAGCAAATGTAGAAACAAATGTTTGCCATCAATCTCTTCTTGGCAGAGTAAAGTACTAGAACTTGGCACTTTTGGAAACTCGCAAAATCTATAAGGAAAGAAAAAATGTTTCAACTCATTTAACGCCTCAAAACTTTGAATATTTGAAATTGATACAAAGTGTACATTTAAATTTTTTCTTCTTTTTTCGTACTAAGGAAACACTGCAAGAAATGAAGTGTTGTTTTTTACAGTATAATACAGGCAGCCGAGGTGCCAATTTAAAACTAAAATGCACAGTAATAAACTATAAAACTAGTACTGTTACAGTTTTTACAGTAATTTTACAGTTTACTGCCGTAAAATTTAGCTGTATTATACCGTAAAAACGGCAGTATAATACTGGTAGCAGAGGTGCCACTTTAAAACTGTAAAATGAACTGTAATATAAACTAAAAGTAGCAATTTCACAGTTTAGTACTGTAAAATTAGAAATTTTGTAGTCTATTACTGTAAAATTAGCAAATTTTTACAGCTTTTCCTTCCATTTTAAATACATATTCAAATTAACATTTGTACGGGAAGGTTACCGAAATGAAATGCTGACAATGGATTTTAATTTCATATGTTTAAGTTTCAAAGCAGTAATGCATTCAGTGAGTTTTTCAGAATACTGATGTAGAGAATTCAATAACAGCAATGATTGAAAATAATCAGTAATTTGAATATTTAATCATTATTTTCCGATTTTGCTCCTTCCGGTGTGTATTTTTAATTTCTAATTCCTCTGGGATTGAACCGATCTATTAGTTTCATGATTATACGTAATTATATTCAAAGAGATTGGTAGTAGTACTTATTTAAAGGATTTTTCTGAAAATAACAAGGCTAAAATTAACATCTAAAAATAGTCAAACTTCCACATCAATAAAAACATATGAGGAACTAAAATCTTCTAAATAGATGAGAATTCAGAAGAATAAAATAAATTAGAAAATAGAAAATGTTGTTAGTAAAAAAGACACAGAATACTCAGTTAATTTTCAGTAATCTGTTGCCAAAATTCGGTTCTCAACTATTATTATTTCTTTTTAGTTTATAATTTGATGTCAATCACAAGCTGATTACTGGTTACTTAAAGAACAACACTATCGACCACAACTTGCAAATAAAATTTCATATAAAGCTTGACCACATGAAGATGGCGGGTGACCTTGGAGCGGAAACGGATCTCTTCTTTAAAAGGTAGCATCAGGAAGATCACGTAGAATGGGAAAACTTTCGTAAACTTCGTCAGTAAAAAAATATATTATCGCTGATCCTACACTGTAAAAAAGGAACTATTGTTTTTACAGAATAATACTGGCAGTCGAGGTTCCATTTTAAAACTGTAAAATGCTCGGTAATAAACTATTAAATTAGCAATTTTACAGTTTATTACTGTAAAATTTGCTGTATCATACTGTAAAAACCACAGTATAATACTGGCAGCTGAGGTTCCTGTTTAAAACTAAAATGCCCGGTAATAAACTGAAATTAGCAATTTCACAGTTTATTACTGCAAAATTAGAAATCTTACAGTTTAGTACTGTAAAAGTAGCAATTTTACAGTTTACTGCTGTAAAATTAACAATTCTTACAGTTTATTACTATAAAATTAGCAATTCTTACAGTTTATTACTATAAAATTAACTATATTATACTGTAAAAGCAACATTCATTTTTTAGTGTACCAATTTTTAAATGAAGCTGTCCGTTTCCGTCTCAAGGTCAAGCTTCATCTCTCCGTGGTTAAGTTTTACTAGTTTTCGAGTTGCAAGGTATTCAACGCAATAGGACAAGTAAGAAATGATGACAGGAGCAATGTGAAAAAGTAGTTTTTGGCCTAACAACTATTCTTTCATTCTTATCATTAAAGACATGGTATACACAGTACCTTTGAAACGTGGACAAGTAGAAAAAAACCCTGATATTATTAAAGTGGAAAAATTATAAAATATATTGCATGTTTTGTTGTTACAAAGGAACGCCTTTTTGAAAGCAGAAAAAGTTACATAAATAGAAGTAGCACTTTTATCCCAGAGGACTGCTAACACTGGTTCAGCACCCTCCGAGGTAATTAGGGAGTTTGTAGAAGTTTGTGAATACGACGTATTCAACGTGCCCCAGAATTAGCCAGCATGGAGGATCTCCAATCGTCTGGCATCGAAAAAAACCCCATTAACTAATCCAACGCCTTATGGATCAGGTTACCACTGCCCCACAACTTTGTATTTTGCACGCTAATCAGCAGTCACCAGGATGTTTTTTTCGAAACTCTTCTTTAGTGTCGGAAGCTTGAGAAAAAAAATTTTACTTTGAAAAAAGGAGCACACTGTACCCCAAAACGCGCGACCAGAATAATTTTGCAATTTTATTCTTTAATAATGTTAATTTTTTAACTTTTTTTAAAAATGCATAATGGTGAATCTTTTTACATCTTGAATCTGAATGTTCCATTGCACATAATGAACTGTTCCATATAAACTCTGCAGTCGGTGTAATGCTAATATTTTTACATTTAGTTTATTTTCTAATCGAAAAATCCAGTTAATATTTCTAAAACCAGTTTAGTTTTTCATTTAAAAAACATTATTCTTACATTATTGCTATTATTTTTTCAGTTTGAAAAGCAACTCTCTCTTTTTGCATGTTCCCAATATGAAATGAAATACGAGTACTGCCCAATGTATGACATTCTAAACTTTGCCAGCATTATGACTTAAACTGAAATATTAAACAGAGCTCGATGAACATCCGCACATAATATGCTTCCAAATGAATAAATGTCAAGCATTCAAAACATTTCATTCAATACTAAATTAAATAAATTTCGCAACGTTTATCATTGCAAAATGTCGACTGTCAACCATTAAATGGTTGAAGTTTCACGCTACAGTATTTAATTACGAAACGTCGCCCCATTCACACTCTAATGGAATGAGAAGACTTCGAAATGTCCGTGACTATGTGGAAATTTCAAAATATTTTCGGGAAGCCTTTTGTAACCAATCTTCATTTAAATGGTTTTTATTTTTTGAGTAACTATCCATAAGTGACAGTTATTGGCAAAAATTGTAACTGATTCTTTCTCTCAATAATTGTATGTGACTGATTTTCCATCATCTGTAGTACAGATGTATTCAATTGTATTGATAGTCGATTTAATTGATTTATTTCAGTCATTATCGTTGTTATCTGCATTAATAAAGCACAAGTAAAATTTGAGACCAAGTGCCCTCTCTCTATGTGGGGGAGGAAGAGTTAACCCTAAAACTATTTCAACAATTAAAATTTCTTACAATGAGCATTGCAATGGATTTTTACAGAATAATTGAAATGAACGAGCTTTAAATTTTTTTTTAAAGGAATTAGCGTGAAGTCTATTAACTTACGATGTAAAGTAAGGTAATAAAAATCTTTAAAGTAGTTTAAACACTGGGCACAAATCAAATTTTTAACTTTTGTCAAGCTGTGAAGGGAAAACTTTTGTTTCCTAAAAAAAAAGGAAACAAAATGATTTTTAGATATTTTTAAGAATATTTTCCGCATCTAGTAAGATTTTTCTATCCCCGTCAATAAATAAAGAGAAGAGCAATAAAATTTGGAGTAACTTTTAAAAATAACATGCATAAAATTCTAGTTCAAGTGAACATTTTTTTTACGTCTAAAATAGAATAAAGAAAATAACTTCGTGAATGTAAGAACTATAAATCAAATTTTATCACAGTTTGAAAAGTTCCCCCAACTTGTGTCAATTTTTTCCCGCGAAAGCAAAATAAAGATCTCTTTTAAAGTTTTCATACTAGAAAAGATTCCATCCAAGAAAAGTTTTCCTAGAAAAAATTTCAAGGATGAATTGTTTCCCAACTCTGGCAACGAATCGGAAATTTCCCTAAGGACTAAGAGGTCCTTAAAAAAATCAGCATGGAAATTAAAACGTTTGGGAAGACCAGCACCATGTTAACTCAACCGAAGAGAAAGTAGGGTTATATTGAAAGAATCCTTCTCCAGTAAATTGTTAGTTAAGAAGGATAGCCACATTTGGCGATTTATCGTTTCGTTACCTGTTCGTCTAAAAGGTCATCCAAGCCATTCTCATTTTCCATGTCCTAAAGATACAAAGAAGTAATGCACTTTGAATTTTAATGGATTATTTAAGTTTCCTTGGAGGAAATGAAATTTGTGCTGAGGAACACAAATGTTTGTTCAAAAAATTGTAAACAATGACAAAAAAAAAATGAATTATGAATAAAAATGTCAAAAAAAAATCCTATTAAAGGGTTCATGAAATTAAGAAACAAAATCTCAGAGCAAGCATAACTATACTAGAATGCAACTTAACTTAACACAGAACGTCACTACGGGCGGAGCCAATAAGAGCTCATAGGCAGTCAGCGATCTCCTCTAATTCGCCAAGTAGGCTGTGACGTTTTATCTAGCCCGTTTTTCATAGGCTAACGTCACTCTGATGTCACGATGTTGTTGTCAAGAAAAGTTGCATTTTAGTATACTAGAGTCAGCAATAATATTACATTTAGGCTATCAGCATGAAGGAGAACAACAATCACTTTACTACTTGGCGAGCAATCTAATAGAAGGATTGAAGGGGCAAGTGGATAAAGGTGATATGTGACAATGTTTCAAACTTACTTTTTACCATGGATGAAGGTGATAAGTCCAGTAGTATCATGTCCCCTTAGTCACAGAAATGGTTGGTAACTAAGAATATGACCCCGTTTTACCCGTTGAGAAAAATCCATTAAAAAAAAAAAAACACACACACACACACACACACACACAACATTTTTTTTTTGAAAGCTTTTTCTAGACATTTGAAAAATTGCCACGTATCACCTTTATCCACTTGACCCTTCAATTATCTCTTTCAGTCTGATAACCAGTTTACAGTATTCAAAAATAAAAGCACACTCTATTTTATGATTGCTCTAAGTATAAACAAATAGAATTTTTTATGACAACAATAGAAATAATAATGCAATTAATTAGTGAAAATACAATATTCTACCTTATTCATAAACTAAGAACGAAAAGATAACTAGTTGTAACTTCTCTAATTATTGATTGAAATATTCATGTTTGCGAATACATTAGTAACCTATTTGTTATAATTTTTAGACTTACATATATAGTTTATGCAACTTTAATTGGTATTTTCTAGAACATTAAACGTAGTATATTGATAACTAATTACAGATTGCAATATCTAGCAATAGGCAATAAACAAGTGAGATAACATTAGGCTGATTTGTTAATATAAATTAATTTGCGAAATCATGCTCATAAAATTATTTCGATAATGTATCCATAATTTTGCTTACAAGTAAACTAACTTTAAAAATTAAACTATCAGTAACAGTGAAGATAATAGCTTCTGAAAAATTACGTAGTTTTAATTGTTAAGAATAATAATGTATAATTCCCACAGTAAAAATTTAATGAGATTGAAAGTAATTTCAAAACTCGGTGCTTAAAAAAAGAGCCGTAAATGAGCAAAAATTATAGTTTTGTTTTAACGTTAATGACATTAACATTGTACAGTAGCTTTATAAACTATAGTATTTTAGTAAAATATTAGTTAAAATCAATATATTCTCGTTGCTTACATCCTTTCCACTTCTGCCATTTTGCTCCGTTTTCTCATCTAAGGTGCCCATGGGATACTAAAACAAAAAAGAAAGACAGAAAGAAAAGTTTATATTAATTAATATTCATATCCGGCTCAATGTTTCATTGACAACAGGTCATAAAATTTTCAAACATTTGATGCGTAATCTAAAATGCCATTGTGAAATTTATTTCTTTTAATATAAACGCATATATAGAGTAGGGTGGGCCGAAAAAGACGTTTTTTTTTTTTTAAATTTCAATGATATGAAAAGGTGCCATTGGGGGGAAAAAGTGCACACAAAAATATTTTAAATTTTTTGGTCCATTTTTTGATCTGCCGCAATTGCGTTAAAGTTTGGAAAAAATGCAGTTTTTTGAGATTTTTAGGAAATTATTTTAAAATGATTTTTAGCACCTAACATCTAAAAATGCATTATATGTGACAAACAAGGTAGTCATTTCAGATAAGTAAGTCGAAACCTGCATTTTAACGTTTTGACACAAGTTAATTTAAAACGTAGAAAAAAACAGAAAATTGCCAAATCTTCTAGGCATTTGTAGTAAAAGAAGGAATTATACCATAGACCTCATTTTTTTATGGAATCTCTATGCCCCCAATGGCACCTTTTCCACCCAACCCGTTGTCGAAAATAGAAAAAAAAAATAATTTACTAAAAATCTCGAAAAAAAAAACTTCATTTTTTTCCATACTTCAACGTATTTGTTGCAGATCAAGAAATTGACCAAAAAATTTCAAATTTTTATGTGCACTTTTCTGCATTTTATGTGCACAAATTTTTTATGTGCTTTCCCAATGCACCTTTTCCGCAATATCCACCATCGAAAAAAAAAGTCTTTTTCGGTTCGCCCAATATACAGTATTAGCGTCACTACGGGAGGGGGTTGGGGCGATGGGAGATCCGCCCAGGTTGACAGCCATCGCGTGGCGGGGATGACACGACAAGCAGAGTCCATAAAAAGTATGAATACTTAAATTCTGAAAATTTCCTCTGATTTTTCCTAAATTGTATTTAATCTAGCAAATTTTAATGAAAATAGAGTATAATATTGCGGGAGGGGGTTGCTACATATGCGTCGTAGGCAAATTTTGCATGAAATGCATTCGCTATTCATAATTTATAGTGAACTGTCACTTGTGCACCGCTTCACTAATGCGCCTTTTTCACTTATACGACGATTTTCAGTGGTACCGGCTCATTCCATAGTATGATAATTTCATTCGTTTATGCGTCGCTCTAAAGTTTAATATTTCACTTATGCGCCGATTTTTATCTTACCATGTGCAAATTTTTTTTATTTTTGAATATAAATTGATTGAATATAAATTGATTGAGATTTAGGAATGCTATATTTTTTCCCTTTATGTCATATTAGTTACGTTTAGTTACAATAATTGTCTAACAGTCATTGATATCAACCTATTTTGTACAGAAACATTCTTATTCATGCTGTCACTAAATTGTATGCCTTGTTTTAAACTTCTGAATGGGCTTTTTCACTAATGCGTCTTTCTCACTTAGGCGCCTTTTTCTGTTGGTCCCCTGGGCCGGCGCATAACTGAGAGTTCACTGAACTTGTCTTTTAATATAATCTTTTGTTACACTTCAAAAATAAAAAGAGGTCGTTTGTGTCTGAAATTGTACAGACTTCGTGATTACTTAAATAAAACAAACATCTTTTTTTCTTTTGGAGTTGGAGGATGAGGGCTGGGGGTGACACCACAAATTACCTCTTCAGGTGACATCCGTGTTACGTCACTGTACATACAGGGTGTCCACTCCAATCGTGGACCAATAGCTAATTTCTGAACCGTTAGAGATACGCATATAGTTCATTTAGGAAAAAATCTCCAAATTACGAAAGGAATTTTGGGTCTATTCAATGTTTTTCAAAAAATCAAATTTTGAAAGAGTTACGAAATTTTAATTTTTATACAGCCCCCCAGTCCTATCAATCATATTCAGTAAAACATTCTTGACACTGTAACGTTTAAAACTAAAAAAAAATCACTCTTCTACCACAAAAATTGACCGAGTTATGACGTTTTGAAAAAGAGTCGAGTTTTGAAAAATCGAGAGATCGCTCCACCGATGACGTCATGAAATAATGCAAAATCTTGATTTTTCAAAACGTCATAACTCGGTCAATTTTTGTGGTAGAACAGTGATTCTTTTTTAGTTTTAAACGTTACAGTGTCAAGAATGTTTTACTAAACATGATTGATAGGACTGGGGGGCTGTATAAAAATTTAAATTTCGTAACTCTTTCAAAATTTGATTTTTTGAAAAACATTGAATAGACCCAAAATTCCTTTCGTAATTTGGAGATTTTTTCCTAAATGAACTATATGCGTATCTCTAACGGTTTGGAAATTAGCTATTGGTCCACGATTGGAGTGGACACCCTGTATATCTTATATGCAGAAAATACAACGTAAGGTAATGCACATATAAACGCCTCATTAAATCATTTTATACCTTTTGAAACGTAAGAGAAATCAGAGTTGATGTTGAAAGTGAAAAAATAAAGGAAAGCAGAATGAATAAAAATATATAAATAAATTTCACAAAATAAATAAGGAAAAATATGACATAATGTACGATCGGAGTTTGTTTAAACATTAAAACTGAGTTTCTCCCAAATCGTAAAAAATGAATTGTGGAACAAACTGACATAATCTGAAGATTAAGTTCAGAGTCACGTCTTCCTAAAAAGCAAATTGAAGAAATAGCTTTTAGAAGTGTCTAGCATTCATGATCATGGAGGTTAAAATTCATGAACTCTTTGTTTTTTTTTCTTTCTGCATTTTCGAGTTCTTTTGAAAGTTTATAACACGCATGCATCATGCATTCTGCCATTTTGTACTTGAAGATTTCATTCTTTGATTTTTTTTTTTTTGGAAGGTGTGTTGTTCATTTGCTGATATGCATGAATTAATCTATATGTATATAAATGTATATATGTATATATATATATTTGCTTGTGCTTGTTCCTTATACAAATCCACAGTTTTCGTCACATTTTCATCAAAATTGGCACACAGGTTCCTTGATGTACTAGAATTCAAATAGTTGGGGTTTTAAAATTTGAAAAAAATCCAAAAAGTTCAAAATTCAAACTTTTTGGTCTTAAAATGGCCATTTTCTATCAATTTTGAATAAATATAGTAATAGAGATAAGCCTTTAAGCATACAAATTTATAAAATTTAACAGATTTAAATATGAGTATATGTTCAACAAAGATTACGATTAACAATGAATTATCAATTTCAGGCTTATCTATTTCATTTTATCATGAAATAAGTTAAAAACAATTACTGCTACAATTATTTGTACTCAACACTTTTTGAACCGTTATCAGGAACCACTATATTGTATTAATAAGCACCCGGGCAACGCCGAAGTTAGTTGTTCATAAATGCTTATTTCTTGAGCAGTTATTAAAAATGGGTAGTTCATTTGCTAATAAGTACAAATTAAGGATTTATAAGAGGTTTTTAGTTCTTGAGTACTTTTGAGGATATTTTGTACATTTGCTGATATTTATAAAATAAATATTTATAAAGGCTTCTACTTCAAATAGGTTGTTCTTTTTTTGATACATTAATTATTCATAAAGGCTACCTATTTCTTGAACACTTCTTAAGGATGCATTGTTCATTGTGTGACATTTATAGAGTAGATATTTCCTATCTATGTCTTGAGCAGGTTTTAAATATATGTTGTTCATTTACTGATATATTATAAATTAAGGATTCGTAAAATCTACTTATTTTTCGAATAATTTTTAAGAATCTGTTGTTCATTTGCTGACATCTCTGTGTTATCTATATACATAAAAATGGATGTATGTATATATATATTTGTGTATTTGTTTGTATGTTTGTTCCTTATACAAATCCAGTTTTCTTCACATTTTCATCAAAGTTGGCACAGAGGTTCCTTGATGCACTCAAGGAACAGGCGGGGGTTTTGAAATTTTAAAAAATCCAAAAAGCTCAAAATTCAATTTTTTTTAATCTCAAAATGGCCATTTTCTTTAAATTTTGAACAGATAGAGTAATAGAGGTAAGCTTTTAAGCATTACAAATTGATAAAATTTCACTCATTTAAATATGATTATTTTCCAACAAAGATTACGATTAACAATGAATTATCAATTTAAGACCCACGTATTTCATTTTAGCATGAAATAAGTTAAAAACAATTATAATTCATGTTGATAGAATTCATTCAAATAATTTTTTTAAAGCTGTGTTGTATTAATAAGCACCCGGGCAACGCCGGGTAATAAGCTAGTGGATTTATAATGGCTGTTTACTTCTTGAACAGTTTTGGAAGGTGTATTGTTAATTTGTTGATATAAATTAAGGGTATATATAAGTTATTTATTTCTTGAGCAGTTTTTTAAGATGTGTCGCTTTTTTACTAATATATGTATATTATAGATTTAAAAAGGCTGCCTACTTCTTGAGCAGATTTTTAACCCCCTGCGGTTGGGCAGTTCCAGAATTACATGGTAAATGGACGTGATAAGACGTCGAGAACCGTCAGTCAGTTAAACACGTGTTGTTCATTTGCTGATATTTGTTAATTAAGGCATTAAAAAGGCTATTTTTTTTTTTGAGCAGTTTTTAAAAGCGTGTTGTTTACCTGCTGATACCTATGGATTAAATATTTATAAAGGCTTCTTATTTCTTAACTAGTTTTTTAAGAAGCATTGTTTATTTGTTGATACCTAATGGCTACATTTTTTGAGTAGTTTTTTAAAGATGTGTTGTTTTCTTTTGATGACACATTCAGAATTAATAGAGATTACCTACATCTTGAACACTTTTTAAGGACGTGTTGTTCATTAGCTGATATTTATAAAATCAACCGAGTCGCCCAGAAAGCATAAAAAGGCGAAACTAGATTTTTTTAAACTAGTGAATTAAAATTACAGTCAGAATAAGCTCTACTAATTAATTATGGTGTTCACGAGTTTTTGCATCAGATCTCTTTTTACGAATTTTCTTACGAGCTTTCTCACGATATTTATAGCACTTCCTTTATTCTTAAAAAAAAGGAGAGAACGTCAACTGCTGTTGAGTAAGATTAAATATCAATCGTAATTATTAAAAGAAAAAAAAGAAAAAAAAACGCTTTTATGGTTACGCAGTCTTTTTATGATATTATTTACAAGTGATTATGAAATTGATTACAAATACTCACTGGTTTCAAAACTCGAACAATGAAATACGTTTCAAGGCAGGCCGATCGCAATGCCTCCTCTCGGGACATTCCATCACCAGGTGCTACCTCGAATTCACCATTGAGGAAACCCAATGTTTTTTCGGATATGTGGACACGTCTGAAAAGAAAGAAAGAAAGAAAAATATGAAACCTTTATTCATGCATATTTTGTACCGTTTAAAAACTGAAATATCTTTAAAGTACAAACATTTTTTTTCAATTGAAAGAAAAAAAAAGTAATTATCAGAATTTTTTACTTGAACCAAACAGCTGAATACTGTTAAAGTTATTAATTACTTTTAGAAACTTAATGTTTTTTGAGATTCATGAAAAGGAACTAATTTCTTTGAAGGAGTTACTCATTTTTAACCGACTTCAAAAAAGGAGGAGGTTCTCTATTCGACCGGTATATTTTTTTAATGTATGACCACGCATAACTTTTTACTGAATGGGCCGATTTTGATAATTTTTTTTTGTTGGAAAGGGTACACCTCCCTGGTGGTCCCATTTATTTTATTTTTTATTTAAACCCCACCAGTCACCACCGTACCTACCCTGATGAGGGTTTAACCGGATGTGGTGGCTGGGAGGAATGAACAAAACAAATTACATGGAAAAAATAATAATAAAAGGAAAAACAATTTTGATATATACAAAAAAAGACAATAATATAACATTTGAAGTTTTTAGGCAGGATATTTGAAGTCTTCTATTTGAGTGCTGAGTAAAAACATTATTTTATGAAGATTCTTGCGAGTAGCTGGATGATGAAGAATATGAGCTATATTTTTGGATACAGAAAGGTTGGAATTATATATGCAGTGGAAAGAGCTAGTTAATGGACAATTGAATACGTAATGTTCAGGAGTTCCAAGTTGGCTGCAAACACATAATGGTGAGCTTATTATTTTGAATCTGTGCAGATATGAAGGAAATGGACCATGTGCACTGAGAAATTGTACTTCCATAGGATGTTTGCATCGTGGTTTTAGCTTGACTTTTGGTAGGATTTCGTGAACTCTCCGACCGGTTTCTGCAATGTCCCAGATTTCCTGCCAATTTTGAAGAAGATTAGACCAAAGGTAATGTTTGAGGAAAGATTTTGGTAGAGGAATTTTGAATACTAATGAATGTGCTGGGTTCATTGCTGCAGTTTTAGCTAAAAAGTCGGCTCGTTCATTGCCAAAGTGTCCCTCATGGGCTCTAACCCAGGATAGATTTATGTTTGGATGTTCTCTGCAGAGGGATTGAATGTCTCTGACTAACTTTGAAGAATGCATTGGGTCCTTGATTGCTTTAAGCGAAGATAAACTATCAGAGAAGATTGTAGTGTTGAAGGTAATGTTTTCTGATGCAATATAAAGTAAAGCGTGAAAGATTGAAAAAAGCTCCGCTTGAAATACTGAATTATACGCTGTAAGTTTGGCTGACCAATCGTAGACAACCTTATTGTTGGAGATGTGAGTAAATGCTGAGCCGGTTCCATCACATATTTTCGATCCGTCCGTGAAAATTCCAGTGTGCAGTGTTGAAATATTCGGCTCTTCCAAACTAATATTCGGAGTAGCGCACTGTATTAAAGGATGTTCAGTCCATTTTTGGCTTGCTGTTTCAAAGTCATTGGATGAGTTGACATTATCAAGGGATACTTCTGCTGTAGTTTTCCTTATGAAGACATTTCCTAAAGTTGATTTTAGATTAACTGTAAGAGCAATGGGGGGGATTCCCGCAAGGACATGTAAGGTGGTATGAGCTGATGTTTTATATGCTCCCAAAACAACAAGAAGGAAATGGCGTTGAATGGTAGCTAATTTCTTTAGGTCTTTCTGCTTTAAAAATGGGCCCCATACTGCAGCTGCGTAAAGAATTGAAGGTTCTATCACTGTTTGATATAATAATCTGCGTAGTTGGATATTAGCTCCCCAGGATTTTCCAGAGATGCATTGCAGCTTACTAAGAAGATGAATAGATTTCTTATGAATTTTTTCCAAATGTGCTGTACAGTTAAGATTTTTGCTCAGCCTGACTCCAAGATAATCTATTTCTTTGTATCTTTTAATAAAATTGTCACCAAACCTTAAGATTGGCTGTCGAACATAATTTCTGGGTTTGGAAAGAAAAAGGGCTTTGGTTTTTTCAGAACAGGCTTGTAATTTATTTTCTTGGAGCCAATCTTGCAGTACTCTAAGTGCTTCATTGGCTGAGGACTCAAGTGCATTCCGAGTTGAGGCTGAAATCACAAAGATGATGTCGTCTGCAAATGCTTGTATTTTGACGTTTTCGGGCCACGAAATGTCAAGTAGAGGTGCTAGAACAAGATTCCAGAGCTCTGGACCACTACATGATCCTTGCGGGCATCCTTTGGATGGGTTTGTATTTACCAAAGTGGATCCTGAAATGATTGTGATAGTTCTCTCTGATAAAAAACTTTTGTATAATCCATATACCCCGCTTTCGCATTTTGAGCGAAGAAGTTGCTGCAATATTGAGTTCCATGTTATATTGTCAAAGGCTCCTATTACATCAATTGAGATCAAAAGGGTAAGTTTGTCATTATTTGTGCTGTTGTAAATTTTATCAAAAAGACTTTGTAGCGCATGCTCCGTGGAACAACCTGATGTGAATCCAAACTGGTGAGGACTATTGAGATTTGAGCTTTGAAGATGATGTTGCAGTCTGTTTAGAATAAGTTTTTCTAGGATTTTTGACAAAACAGGAAGTAGGGTGATTGGTCTATATGATGAAAAACAATTAAGTGGTTTGCCGTGTTTATGAAAAAGAAGAAGTACTCCTCGTTTCAGAGGTTTAGGAAAATACCGTAACTGAAGACAGGTATTGCAAAAATTGACCAAAAGATGAGGAAACACAGAATGAACATAACTCCAAATGTAGCCATCCAAGCCGTCATATCCAGGAGCTTTATTTTTCGGGAGCTGTTTCATAACAATTTGCACTTCCTGCGATGTAAACATTGCTGACTCTGGTAAAGTGAGTGATCGATCATTGACTCTTATATCATCTGATGACGGGGGGAAGAAATGATTCAAAAGAGACTTCAAAAACGTTTCTTCCGAGTCATTAAATCCCATTTGCTCTTGCAGAATTGATGGTAAAACAATCGTCTTGAAAGCTATTTTGTACGGTTTTTCATAAGCTGTTGTCATGTTATTACAAAACTTTTTCCAGGAGTCCCTACGAGTTTTTCGGATAGTTTTCTTGTATATTGAAAGGTGCTTATTGTATATAGTACGAAAGTTAGCTTTTAAATCAGGCTGAGATTGACGTTGAAACCTACGTCTACAAGCTCTTACTTTATTTTTAAGAATTGTAAGTTCTTCACTCCACCAAGACGGCTTAGATTCTGTTTTAAAGCATCTGCGTTTAAAACTCTCTTTCGCGCAGTTTTGTAATTTCTGGTTTAGGGCATCCAAAAAAGTATCCAGCCTGGTTGTTGATGTAATGTTCGTAAGATCTTGCAGAAATGGAAAAACTTCATGTTTTATTTTCGATTTGAAAAAATGGGCATTATATTTAGACTTGAAACGTACAAATTTAATTGTTTTGACCGATTGATGTAAACATAGTAAGATATATGAGTGATCGCTTAGTGAAAGATCCTCTAAAACTACCCAAGAAAGAGATGAGTGCAAATATCTTGACAGAGTAAGGTCCGGCCATCCTTCACGTCCTCCTTTTGAAAATGTTGGAGGAGAATTGGAAGAGTTGTGTATGTTTAAATTATTTGTGGCAAGGAAATCTAACAAAAGGCGTCCTCGAGCATCTTCATCTGAATAACCCCAGACTCTACTATGGGCGTTAAAGTCACCCCCAATCAAAACTGGTAAAGAAGTAGTCGTAAAATAATCCTGTAACTGGTGGTCCCATGGTCCCATGATGTGGGGTTTGAGAACGGAATCCTGAAGAAATTGAGGGAAATCTTCAGAATTCCGTTCATGCGCACCCTCTTTGCGCATGAATTGAATTTCAAATTTCACGCGCACACTCTTGCGATTTGATGTTTATTAGTTCACAGTAGTTTGCCGATAGAGTGGCCTAGCGGTAAGACGCTGGGCTCACATTCGCAAAGGCTTGAGTTCGATCCTCGACGGAGTCGGTGGATTTTCAAGCAGCAAATTAAAAAAAAAAAAGCACTGTCTACGCCAAAAGAATATGCGGCATGCAAACCGCAGTTTTACTGATATAACATATTTAGTCCTGAGTACCCCAATTTTTTAAAAAATATATTTCCAGGCTCCCATCACCTAAACTTTTGCATTTTAAAATTAGTGATGCACTAATGAATCGGCGGTAAATGGTTACTTTGCGGATTAACCTGTAGGCCAGTTTTAGCCGCATAATCGGGTGAAAAACTAGAAATTTAAACTTTTTCTTATTAAATCTGCATAGAAATAAATCCTAAAAAGAAAAAAAAAATTGTTTTTAGTGGCAATCGCGTAAAATTTCAGACGCTTTAATAAAGTGAGATGAAGCTTCACGATGGCAACATGACACTCTTCCGGGTATACATTTACACTGAAAAGAATGAAATAAAAATAAAATTTTATAAAAAAAAGTAAAACCGACTTCAAAAACGCAGCTGAAAATTGCTCTAAAAAGTAAAAAATAAATTTATTCTTTGAACACCATCGATACTACTTTTAAACATGAGTTTTGAAGTCGGTGTCGAAACAGTTAATAAAATCATTCGTACCCATTCTTCGGTTGCATGTTTCATAATAAAAACAACAAAAATATTTCATTCTCAATTTCAAGTGTTTTTTGATGGGAAAAATCAATAAATAGTACAATCAATGGGTAAGAATGATTTTATTAACTGTTTCGACACCGACTTCAAAACTCATGTTTAAAAGTAGTATCGATGGTGTTCAAAGAATAAATTTATTTTTTACTTTTTAGAGCAATTTTCAGCTGCGTTTTTGAAGTCGGTTTTACTTTTTTTTATAAAATTTTATTTTTATCATCATTCGTTATCAACAAATACATTTCACCGCCATTTCTTTCATATACTAAAAATTTTCATTAATTACCTTTTTTTTCCTTTCAAAAAAAAAAAAAAAAATATATTGGAAAGGGGCAAGGGCGGATTCAAGGGGTGGTCAAAACTGGCCCCCTCGTGAGATGAGAAACACATTTTATCAGTTGCACAACCATTATTAATCTTACTCTCATTGAAACAAAAAATTATCCAGGCATGATGTGTGAAAAATGTTAAATTTTATTTCTTAGAATTTTATACAAGAATTTTATTATAGAATTTCGTTTTGAAGAATTTTATAATTCCAATATTGATTACATGTAGACAATTTATAAACTGCGAATTTACATTTTTTCTGACAGTAAATTTTGACCAAAATAAATAAATGGCTTAATTTAACGGAATATTGTAAAAATATTACTTGCCATGCAATATTGTATGATATTTTAAAGATGGTATAAATTTTATATGTTTCATTTTCCTTCCACTTTACTGGCAAGGTACACAAGCGCACTAAACCTCTCCCCCCCCCTTGCAAAAATTTCTGGATCCACATCTGGGGACGGGGTGGGGGGCTCAAAAATAGGCGACCGCCCCCCTCACTTCCGGAAGAAAATGGAAAAAAGGAGCTTTGCTCCCTCACTTTTCACGATTATAAAGTGATGATCGAGTGAAAAATGATTTTTTACTCTCAGTAGTTTGATTAATTTCACCAAAATAAAAGCTGAAAATTGCAAATATCGGACTTTTTACACATTATTTCATAAACATGAATGAAAAGCAATCAGCCTGGTTGATTTTTGAGGCCATATTCCGCATTTTTCAGAGGTCATTTAATCAGTAATGTTAAAACCCAACACAATATAGCAAAATTTATCAAAAAAAAAAAAAAAAGAAAAACTTTCTAGGTGAACCCCCCCCCCCACACACCATTTCTTATTTCCCCCGTCGTATTTCTCTTGACCCTCCCCCCCCCCTTTTTTGATGCACCAGCCGCCTATGCATAATATAGTTCGATCACACTCAGGTAACCATGAGCAGAGTCAATCTAGAAAAAGAAACAACCCCTCCCACTTCCTCTTGGTAGCTGAGAGGGGTCAAAGGAATCCTCCAAGGCTGACGCAGATTCGGCCCTCGGAAGGTCAACAGAGGTCTTTGGCTAAGGCCGCCAAGGTCGACGCATCGTTTTGGAGGACAAAGTGCCCCAGCGAAGGCCGCCGCTCTATTTGTGAGCCCGGAACGGTGCCGTATTCGAAAAGAAGGCCAAGGGATGAGTCCATTATTGGAGCCAAGGCTGCTGCGGTGGGGTAGTGTTTGGGTGTAGGTCAGGGTCACAGAAAAAAATCGAATCATAGGAGGAGTTAGTCCGTTGTGGGAAATAAATAATAATAAAGGTGCTGGTCTCGAAGTATGTCATTTCGGGGAAATATTTATTTATTTTTTTTTGCTACCTCTTGACTACCTCTCTTTTTAATATTTTTAACCTCTTAACGATGGGTCAATTTTCAAGAAAACAGTCATAAAAGTGCCTATTTTTTTATCCTTAAATTTTTTCCTGTAATATATCTATGAGCAACATATAAATTCATTTTTAATTTTTGATTTGTTTGTAGCTTGAAATTAAAAAAAAATATATACTTTTTTAGGAAAAGCCAACATTCATGATTATGACCTAATGTTGGTTTTGCAGCAAGCAAAGAAAAAAAAAGTTTCAGACATTACAAAAGAATTTTATGAAATATCCTGGTGCTGCTTTCTTTTGTGTACGATAAGAAATAAAAGGTTTTCGGGCAAAGTAAATCGATTTGTTTTATTCTTACTGGCTCGTCCCAAAAATTAAAAGAATACACTACCTAAGCTCGAGCTTAGCGCATGGGCCCCCGTATGCGAAATTTGATGGGGGAGGGGGGGGGTTCAGATGTTTTCTCCCATGATTCAGCAGGATATTTTCCCTTGGATACCCATTTGAGTGCAGATTAAAGCTATTAAAAGTTGACATATTTAATAACTTATTCATTAATGGCTGAAGAAGAAATGTTTTTATATTTTTGCCAAGAAATAAAACTAATTCAAGGAAGTACCAATTTCTAGGGGAGGGCGGATTCTATAGCCCCTCTTGCCTTCCCGTCATATGGGCTCCCATGACTTAGGGTAAAAACTTAGAGTAGTGGCACGTGAATGCCTGTAATTTCACTGTAAAAAATTAATGTTGTTTTTACAGTATAATGCATTTAATTTTATGGTAATAAACTGCAAAAATTGCTGATTTTATAGTAATAAGCTGTAAAATTCACAGCAATAAACTGTAAATTACCAATTTTACAGCAATAAATAGTAAAGCTGGTAATTTTACAGTTTATTACTGGGTATTTTACACTTTTAAACTGGAACCTCTGCTTCCAGTATTATACTGTTGTTTTTACAGTATAATACAGCTAACTTTGCGGTAATAAACTGTAAAACTGTGGTAATAAACTGTAAAATTGCTGCTTTACAGCAATAAAACGTAAAATTGCTAATTTTGCGGTTTATTACTGCCCATTTTAAAGTTTTAAACTGGAACCTCTGCTGCTAGTATTATATTGTAAAAATAACAGTTTATATTTTGCAGTGTTTTGTAGGGTCATTTTCAAAACTTGCTTACATTTACTGTCCGGAGGTTTAAAAGACGATTTTGAAGCATAACTTATATTTTAAATTCAATGCGAACAATTATTTTCTGCAGGAAATACCCCCCCCAAAAAATTCTACCACTAAAAATTTTTTCATATTTATTTATTTATTTTAATATAAGTTTTAAAAAATGAGAACCAAGGCAAAAACGCTTGTCTATTTCCAATTTTCGTAAGTTCAACTATTTTTTTATATACTTAATTGTATAAAAAAGTATATACAACAAATTATTTTTATATATTGACTATTAATATACAATATTCATAATGAATATTGACAATAGTATTTTTTTTCATTCAGAAATGTATGAATATATTTTGTCCGGCAGTTCTTGTCAAGTCCGTTACCTTAAGATTATTTTAGCTAAAAAAGGTATTTATTGCAGTCAAAAGATGGTAACACGTATTCAGTTAACTCAACAAACTAGTGACGTAGCTATTTCGTACCATTTTGTTTTCCTGAGTCGAGAAGTATTGCTGTGGCGCTTCGCACAAGATTTCTTCCAGGTGCGTATTTTTATTCTTTGTCAAGTCTGTTACCAAAGATTTTAGTATTCATTTTTACTTTTTCTCAAATTTTACCCTGAAATATTGTTTATTATAAAACTCTAAGAAAATGCACATTGTTGTTCAATTTTTAAATTCGTCCGTTATTTTAAAAGTCCGTTACTGGTCAAATCCGTTACCAAATGTCAAGTCTGTTACCATAGTTTTTGATCAATATTTTAATAATCACAAACATCGTTTTAAGCTTCACGGACGCAAATAATTTCAAACGAAGTTGGTTCTAGGCGCTATGATATAGTTTAAAAGTGAGATTTCATATTGATTTTGTATGGTAACGGACGACAATTTTCCTTGCAACTTAAAGTTTTATAACAGCATTTGAATGCTTAATTATGCATCAAAGTGTACAACCAATTACTTTTTCACACATCTAAAATATGTGACAAAACATCTGTTAGTGATTCTAAAAGAAAATAGCAAGTTAAAAAAATTACTTAAGATTTATGAAATGTAAGCACATGATAAAAATGACCCTGTAGAAATGCAGATAAACTAAAAAACAAAAATAATCAGCGAAATATTTCCCCACAGAACTCCCACACTTTCAAGAAATTTTTCCGCCAAATCAAAATTGCATCGAAACAATGTCGTGATTCTGCTATCGATATCACGAAGTTTAAACGTATTCACTTCCAGCCGGCAAGAAAAAACATTGTCTTTCGATTACTTCTGCCGGACACTTTCGAAAAAGGAACTATTTTTTCGAACAAACGCGCAGCGGGAATGCCCGTCTAGATAAGAGTTTTTCTGAGGCAAAAAAAAAAAAAAAAAAAAAAAAAAAAAAAAAAGAAGCGGAAATTGCCTGTATCTTTTCCCCATGATTCAGAGAAAATGGAAGTATTTTCGATTTTTCGGAACTTTTATTTTTAGAAGTTCACCTACTTTGCTTTAAGGCGAAATCCATTGGGAAAAGGTGAAATCTGGGTGGAATAGGATACTTTAAAACAACACTTTTCTTTCTTTCTCTATATTCTGTAGAGTAAAGTATGCTATTGTAAGAAAATGTGGTGCTAAAGCCATTTTCTAGTGCATTATTTATCTATATATATTGCTTTAAAGAATGTTATCAATTTTTAACATTTTTCTTCATTCTATCCAGGGCTGCGGAGTCGGAGAAAAAATGGCCGACTCCGACTCCGGGATTTTAAAACTTCCGACTCCCGACTCCTGCTTTTTTTATTATTTATTTTTTTTTACCCAAATGTGAAGAGGGAAAAACCCCAAACAAAGGTTAAAATATTAAGTCCATTTTTAAAAGTTTCATTTTTATTCATGGTCGTAGCCAGAACTCACTTTAGGGGGGCAGCAAGCTGAGGTATCCCAGTTGGAGGTCATGGGAGATCATCGTGACCTCTCAAAAAGTTCAATTTTCTCAAGAATTCTGGCAGATAATTTCGTCACATTTACCTCAATTCTCGGAGGTCACTGTGACCTCCCAAAGAGTCCATTTTATCCAGAGCTAAAGACAAGTGCCGCTCTTGTCATTTGACTCCGTACAAAAAATAATCCTTTTCTTGTTAAATGGCCAGACTTTATTTTAACACATTTCATTTTTGCTGCAAATATTTTTTATGTCCAAACATAGCAGTTCGTTTCACAAAGCAAATCCGCCATTTTGAAGCCCTTTTTAATGATCCTAGATGCTTAGGATTTGGATATTGGAAGCTGAAAATTTGTATCTGTTAGTTTTTCAAAGATATGTTTTCACCTCCATAAAATTTCATCCAAATCGGAGGTGGTCGGAGTCAGAGTCGACATGTTTTTCAGCGATTCTGATTCCGACTCCTTTGGTCCAAAATCAGTCCGACTGCGACTCTTCGACTCCGACTCCGCAGCCCTGATTCTAACCAAAGGATCTTGTAACTTTGTAAAAAAGATTTATGCTCTGTTAATTTTTTTTCTTTCTTTGTCTTTTTTTCTTTTATTAGTTTTATATTCTTTCATTTATTGCTCAATATTGACTATACTCGGTTACTTTAAAATGGCCTATCAAGTTTAGACATTTTGCGTCGTCTCTATGGAAACCGTACGAAAGAAAACAGTTCCACTCTTTTTTCATGCACTGCTGTTGAGACATTTCACTAATTTTATGTTTATCGAATAAAGCTTGCGCTTTTATTTATATCCTCATGTCTCAGTTATTTCTTAACGTTTTCTAACAAATCTAGTCGCAGTCTTATAAAAGCTTTGCATCCATATTGGTTATTAAAAAAAAAAAAAAAAAATACAGTCGAGTCTTGATAGCTCGAAGACTCAAGTGACGGGCTAAAAGCTTCGAGATAAAAGACTATTCGTATTATGAGACTTCGAGTTATCGATATTCGACTATACTGAATTACCACAAGTGATTTATTCGTTTTCTAAAGGCTACCCAAACAAAAGTATTCTGCGTCTCTCCCAAAAAGCGTCCAGACGGTGGGGATAAGAAACCCACAACTTTTATAACTTCCTGGAATGGTCGTCACCAGTGTCACCAGGACTGCGGACCGGCGGGAAAATGACCGACTCCGACTACTTTGTCCCCAAATTAATCTGACTCTGACTCCGACTCCACGATTCCGACCCTTGCTCCGTCCCCACAACCCTGGTCCACTATTGCATGAATACTACACTGCAAAAAATGAGCTGTTGTTTTTACAGTATAATACTGGCAGCCGAGTTTCCAATTTAAAACTGTTAAATGCACAGTAATAAACTGTAAAGCTAGCAATTTTACTTTCTTACTGATGTAAAAATAGAAATTTTACAGTTTATTGCCGTAAAATTTAGCTGTATTATACTGTAAAAACAACAGTATAATACTGGCAGCAGAGGTTCTAGTTTAAAACTGTAAAATGCACAGTAATAAACTGTAAAGCTAGCGATTTTACACTTTCTTACAATAAAATTAGAAATTTTACAGTTTAGTACTGTAAAATTAGCAATTTCATAGTTTATTAGTGTAAAGTTAGTAATTTTTACAGTTTATTACCATAAAATTAGCTGTATTATACTTTAAAAACAACATTCATTTTTTAAAGTGTACCATTAGATACTTTCCTAAAGTTCTCTTAACGTCTTTGTTTGTGATAGGACGTGAACAAGATTTTTAATGTCCCTCATTTTTTTTCTCATATCTGAATTAAACCCTTTATAGACCTGGTGTCCGGTATACCGGACATAAGCTTTGAACAGCTGCTAATCATTAAATAATTGATTAAATTACTTGATTCTTTATGTAGTTTACTCTTGACATTATGTATAGTATCATCTGTGCAAAAATTTCTAGTTTTGGAATTGGCAACATTCCAAAATATGGATTGGAAGATGGGATTTGACACGTCTAGCCAACGATAGATTTTTGTCGCAAAGGCGACCTTTTTTTCTGATTTTTTAAAAAACATATAATCTTTTATTTATCGTTTCAAATACTTATATTATGTTTTGTTATTGTTTGAAAAATATTTTACGATCAAGTTTGTGGAATGTTTCATTATTTATTTTGCTGAAATTTTAATTTCAAAATATATGTCTGGAAAATTGGACACGTCATAACTCTTTTAATTTTTTACTCACAAGCTTGAAATTTTATTTGTAAGATGCTCTTAGCCATAGCCTTTGTCTATCAAATGGAAACGTTTTTGGTTTTAACTATTTGATAATTCCGACAGAAGGGGTTAACTCATTTATGCATTTATTTATTTATTCGTTTTTATTATTATTAATACATTTAATCATTTCTTTACACATTCATTTCATGAAGACTATTTTTTATCATCGAATAGAAAATTTTTCAATGCAAACACATTTTATCTTTCACTTTGCCCATTGTTTTTTGAGGTGAAAATTTTCTTGACAGTACAAAATAACTGCCAAAAATGAAAAAAATATTTCAACGATGCTTGTATTACGAAATAAATTATTCCCTCTTTATATACAATAATTTTTAGGACAAATTTTCAACTTGTTCAGTTTGAAACAGGTAAGTTATCTTAACTATTTCACCCCTAGACCCCCCCTAACTATTACCCACATGCCCCTACTAATAAATGGATATCCGAATTAAGAGGTCCGGTTTAATAGAGTCCGGACTATTGAGGCTTTATACATTAACTAATGATCATCAATAACAAGCCTCATTTTTATCTCCCTCCCCCCCAAAAAGAAGCATAGTTATTTCCATCCACAGCTTCTGCAAGAAGCACTTGACTGAAAACATTAGGAACAAAATTCATTGTAAATAGAGCCCCGTATGGAAAACATAAAAAGTGGAGAACTTCCTGTTTCAGATAGTTTAAACAGAAATTCAATTTCTAAAAGATAAACATTTCCCCTCGATCGCATCTGCCGAACTTCATCGAAGATATTCCGCTAGAAAACCGAAGGTAAATCGCACAGATAAGGCCATGGAGAAGTCGAAACGGAAATTGCCGAGTGTTCTTTTTTCCCCATTACCTCCCCCGAAAACGAAATCATTTTCGATTTTCTCGAGATTCTCATTTTCCAAGCGCTCACCTGGCATCTCAGGAAGTCGCAGACGGAAAATAAAAGTTTTTAAAAGAGAGGAAAAGTCGACGCGATGACAGTTAAAAATTTTCGTCTTTCTAAGAAAAATCTTGATCAGAAGTTTATAATAGTAATGAAAGATATCATATTTTATTTTTTCTCTCAAATATTCAAAGACACCAATGGGAGGTCACGGGAGGTCAATGAGACCTCCGAAAAATTTCCTTCTTTAGCCAATTTGGAGACGCAATTGCATTTTGCAATTTTTGAATGCCCAAATGTAACTTTTCATTTGATGTACCCATGTGTTCATTCCATTGGGTTTTTAAAGAGTGTATGACTTAAAAACAACAAAAAGAAACAATTAAAAACAATTTGCAGAGAAAAAGTAGACGATAATACTAATAACAAAAGATGCGATTTCTGAAGATTATTCTTCAAGTAATGCCAATGGATCATGGGACTTTTTATCTACAGATCACAAAACGAATAAAATTGCATGGCAAAGTGAAATCTAGGATCCTGATTGCTTAAAGGGAAAAAAATACACGTTTGCAGTACTGTTTTCAAATTAGGCGAATCATCACATCGCAATTCTCCAAATTTTTTTAAAGGTCACATCGTACTACTGTCTCCAAAAAGCGAATCATCAGACCAAAATTTTCCAAATTTTTTGGGAGCTTACATTGAGCGACTTCGGGCATCCCTGATGGCTCCTGATGGTTTATGCATCTGCATTGGGTTTTCAATGAATCTATGATTTGAAAAAAAAAAGGGCAACAATCGTTCAACCGCCAGTTTTTGGTAATTGTTTAGTAAGTTTGCGATTTTATTGTTCAAAAATATATGAAAATTAAGTACTAGGGTAATAAACATTAAAGTTTTCATAATTAAAGAGCAGTCCAATAAAAATTGCAATTTAATTCAATTTGTATCAAACTGTTAATTTTTAGAGCACTTAATTAAAAAAAAAAAGAAAGACCACACAATAGAGGACTTTTTTAAATTGAAGAAGTAACACCGGAGTAAAATTGTAGATAGAGATCAAACGATAATTCCCGCAAAGAAGTGACACTAAAATTCAACTTATGGAAAAGAGGTAATATCACGTACGAAATTCTCAATAAATTCTAAACAGGAGCGTTATGTGCTGCCATCTACTTAGAGTCATTGTAAATATTTCATGCGCTAAGCAAAGTCTTTAAGACACTTTCTGACGTATTTAACAATAAACTTTTCTCTTAATTACCCTGCGCTTGTGTTTCAAAGATTATCATACTTGTTCAAGTTTGCTTTGCAGATTTGGACAGTAAGTTTTGTCGAAATACCAAATTTATCTAGTTTTTCAGCAAGAGATCTATGGGTAGTTTATTATCATTCGTAGCAAACTATTGACACGACAGGTAAACAAAAAAGCTACTGGCATGAGTTTCCGTATCTCCTCAATGAAGAAATCAATTAGTTAAATCTTAAATTCAGTATTTAACGTTTAACCCTCCCCCCCTCTTATTTAGTGGTTACACATTTTGCAGTTTCATAGACTTTGAATTTATTCGCTCGTATCTGGATGTCATAGAGCCTAAAAAGGAAATCACCTCAATACTTGCTGTTAGGTGTTGTAGGGGCAATCAGCGGTGTTCCGACATGAAAACATTTTAGGAGGGGCAAATTCTTGATTTATTGAATGAAGATTCAACTTTTAACGAATGGTAAAACACTCTCTCTATCATGCAATACACCGCCAACTCGGCTATTTCGATCCATGGACAGCTGTTTCGAGCTTATGCTCTCATCAACATGAATTACGAAAGTAATTAGAGGCAAAAATCTTCTTATAAAGCAAAGAGAGCTAAAAAAACTGGTAGCTAATGTGAAATTAACTCTCTCTATCTTTGTGTACATTTTTTATTTTTGTAGAACTTTCTGCAGAGGGATTTAAAAAACTAAAGTATCCGGAAATTGCAATGTTGCAGTACTGCGCTCAAACTTTAGGAGGACTTTTCACCGGTGAGTTTTCGATATCGAAGTTCTAAAAACGCAGTTTTGTACGAAGTTTAATGAAGTTAGAGGAAGGAGTTCTGAGGCCCCAGAAGTATTTCGGAATTGAAGTCCGAAACTTATGCGATCAATATTTGTAAGTTAGTGCGCATAGTAAAAAGTAACAAAGATCAATCGACTTTCTGAATCCGCAATTGGTGCAGACCTAGAGCCCCTTTAGAGGACAGGCTGACTTTTCCGATATTGTGGTTCCAAGACAGCTTTGGATCCAGCCTTGTTTGAGTATTAGGAAACACGTTAATATTGTCCCTGGTTGCACTGGCGTAAAATAACTTATGATCAGATGGATAAAGCGCCACATTAGGTAGAAAAATAACTCATTTTTCAAATTTAAAAACTGTTAAGTGGGAAATGTTTCCTGTAAGTAGGCCCATTTCCATACTGCACTTGGTTTAAACCTGAGTTTGCAAAATGTTTTTGTCATATAGACAAAAATAGTCAGATGTTATCTAGGCAGCTACATCTCAAGCTTCGCTACCATTTTTCTTCAACGCGACTAGAGTACACATACCAGTGGTTCCACACTTGCCCTTCTGGAACCAAAATGTCGGATGAGTCAGCTCCCCTTTTGTAGGGGCCTTATACAGATCGAGGGTTAGGAAATTTTTATGACGTTGATGATAAGCACCAGTAAATAAGCAATACAGAAAACACTACAATAGTTAAAATTATGGAACCTCGGTAAGTTGACACCCACTTAACTCGACATAGTTTGGTGGCCCCGTGGGGTGTCGAGATAACGAGGTTCTACCGTACTCTCATATTCTTCGTAGTTAATAAACTTTTCCTTAGCATAATCAGATCACGAGTCTCATAAAATAGTATTAAATTTCTTCAAACAAAAGAGCATCTTACTTTCCAAAAACTTCGTAAAAATATGTCGGTATCGAGACGAGATGCTACAGAAATGAATTTTAGTTGGATGAGAATTCAATAAAACTGGAAATTGATATTCCATTTACGATTGATGGAAAGAATGAGACTGAAGTTTTGTACTTCTCTCCCTGCTGCTCAGAACTCCTCGTTTTTTCATTAATTTCTCCGAGATGGGAAATTCTGAAGAAAGTTTTTCAATGAAAAATAGTTTTACGTCTTGTCTTGAAAACTCATTTCGGAAGTTTCAATACAAAATATTTCATTTATTACTTGATGAAATTTCCCGCTATATACGAAGTGAAAACAGAAAGAATATATTTATCTTTCTTATATATATTTATAAAGTTAGATAGATGTAGACGTAAAATGAAAAAAATCCACTACATTTCGGCAAGTTTACATAAAATCTTTACAGAGCCATCCAAGAGGAATACTTTGAAACCAAAAATAAATGTTTGAAAACAAAACAATGATCACTTCATGAAATATGAGCACTTAAGGGAATTACTTTTTCAATGCACATGCTCAGCAGATGGATATTATTAACATCCACGTTTGTACTGCAAAACTTTTATAAATTTGTACTCATGAAACGATATTGATTTTATTTGCCTTTTTTACGCGGTAACTTGTTTCATATTGTGAAAAGTGTGCTTTAAATAAAATCAATATTGAGAAATTATCGACAGATAGTCGTTTGTATTTCCCAAAAATCCCAGCGAAGCTACACTGAAATACAAACCACGTAAACTCGCAAATAGTGAAAGAAATTAAAAAGGTTCAGGTTGCAATCGAAACAGGATAGTGAAACTTTTTTTTGGCATAAAAAAATGCCATTATGCTCCATTAACTGTAAAATTGCTAGTTTTACAGTGATAAACTGTTAAATAGCTAGCACAGTTTATTACCGTGCTTTTACAGTTTCAAACTGGAACCACTGCTGCGAGTATTACATTGTAAAAACAACAGCTTATTTTTTGCAGTTCAGACCTAATGAAAAAAAGCACAGCTGTTCTAAATGACTATAATATGAGTATTATCTGTAATGGTTACAAAGATGGGGGCTTCTTGGGATTTCAAAGAAAAAAGTCTGGTATGGAACCCACACTACTTCCTTTTACGTGTAAATTTCTTAGTAGTTGCCTTAAGTGTTAAAAAAAGTGCTTGGAGTGAGCAAGGTAACAATTCAAATATTTACGCCCCTAATCTGCCACAAAACAAAGCAAAAAATATTTTACAATGGTTAATTTTCTAAATATTGCTGATTTTAATATCATTCCGTGAATTTTTCGCAAAATATCGCTAATAGCGCCAAATGAACCAAAAAATAAAATTTTTTTTTGCCAAATTTGTCGAAAACTTAGCGATTTATCACCAAGTTGGCGTCAAACACTTGGCGACTAAAAGCTTGGCGACATGTCGCCAAGTGGTCGCGCCAATTCATATCACTTGAGTCTGCATTGAAATTAACACTGATTTACCCCAAAAAAGGGGTATAACACCCCCTTGGGAACATTTGAATGCAACCACAAGGGGAGGTGTACAACTAGACCATCCTCAGAGCCTACACACCAAGCTAGAAGCTTCTACGGCATATAGTTTTTGAGTTATGCGACACACATAGGCACATACATTAGCACACACGTACATACAGACGTCACGAGAAAACTCGTCGTAATTAACTCGGGGGTGGTAGAAAAGGATTTTTCGGCTACTTATATGTTGGTAGGTACATATGCACGTGCTGACAGGTCGAAAAAACTACTGAGCGTTCATACGGGGGTGAGCAAAATCAAAATTTAGACTCAAATTTGAGTGATTTTTTTTTCGCGATCACAATACTTCCTTTACTACGTAAAAGGAAGTAAAAAAAGAGAATCGTATGTTCTGGAGACGTTTTTGTAGCGGCGTAGTTCAAAGCTGTAGTTCGTGGAAACTATGATTCTTTTCGTAGAAATTGCCAGCTCTGATAATAGGTATTGTTTTAATCCGTGGAATGATGTTGCTTACCCGGCCATGCCTCCACTCTCCATCTTGTTGGCGAGAACCACATCTCTGCTGTAGACGTCGAACTGCCACTGTCGCTGTCCCATGACACCTGCCAGGATAGCTCCAGTGTGGACACCCACCCTCATGTCCACGCTCGACTTGGTCTTCTCCCTCACAGACCTGTAACGAGATTAGACAGACGTCAGACATTCGAGCCGAAAGGCAGTTTTTTTTTGTCGTGTGCCAGCCCTTAGAGGCTTACTTAGGGCTGGCCCGAAGTGCCAGCCAGGCTGGCAAGTTGGGGCGCGCTGCTTCACTTTTCCAACTGTACCGTTATTTGGTGTGAAGTCCGACTTCCACAGTACACGCATGCCATAGATACCCGTTTATAGGGTAGGCAACCTTTCACACAACCACACATTCACACAAAGAAAGGACAAGGACAGGAGAGAGAAAGCACATCCATGCCCAAGCCGAGACTCGAACCCGGGACCAGACCGTCCATGGCAGGCAGCTCTGACCACTAGACAAGATGGCCGGCGAAAGGCACAGTTAGAAATAAGAATTTAAATCTAGGTTTGATGAAGCGCGAAAAAGAATCACTATAAAACCACGAACACGTTTAACACTATAAGCTAACATGGAGGACCTTCGTCCAGAAATGCCGATTTTCGGGTTTTTACTACATTGTGTGCAGAATCTTATTCCACATTGATCCATAACAGCGAAATTCTACAGAAAAAAATCCATCATGATTATTTTCCAGTGTTGTAAGAGCTCGAGGTCTGAACTTTGTTTTCACTAGACAAATTGTTTTACGCTCTCCTGCGAAGTAGCGATAATGTGATGTACGTTGCTCTGCCTTTGAGGTACAGATTTAAAACAGTTGACCTTTTACGCGTTGCTTGAGTTGACAAAAAAAAAAAAAAAAAAAAAAAAAAAAAAAAGAAAAGAAAAGAAAAAACAGAATTAAATCCCAGCACCGGTTTCCATGAAATAAGTACTTACCATGAAATAAGTAAGAAAACCTTAATTTTATACTTGATCAAGATATTTTCATAAATTTGCGCCTTTGTCTGCCTCAGCGCATTTTACAACTGATCACGCTATTAAACTAAATTCGCAAATTTTAATAGTTTAAAGTCACTCGCTGGAATGGTAAAAGTCACATTCTAGATACAAGCATACATTTTTGATACAAAGCGAATGATTAATATTCCAATTAATAAGTACGCAGGAACATCATTTCAAAAGCTAAAAATGTACAGAAACTAACAGCTGATTAGAATAATAAAGACTGCAGTGCTAGCGTGAAAGTGTGAAGCGGAGATGAAAATTATGTGTAAACAAAGATCTTAAGATTGATTTAGAGCTAACAAATATTACCCGCAAACCACGAACAAACCTCAAAGGCAAATATCTTTAAAAACATGAATATTAATTACTTTAAGAATAGGCTTCAGGGAATCTGAGAATTCAAGCCAATAATTTGTAACCAAAAGGAATGTTTTATTTTTACCGCAACCATTAATATGCATTAGACGTTGAAGTAATTAATTCAATCTATTCTGCTTTTTTTTTCTTCTAAAAACTGAAGGGAAGTTCCATGTTTGCAGAGCTTTATGGTTATATTTTGAAGAATATAGAACTAAAACTTTTGCATATAAATAAGTTAAGGACAGAGAGGGAGAAAGTCAAGAATTTTAAAAATACATTTAAAATCTCAAACATATTTGATTGCTGGGCAAATTTAAATAGTAAAATAGTTTAAGAGTTTGCACCGCCATCTATCAGATAAAATTGATTCCGGTCAAATAATAAATCTATATACATAAATGACTACTTTTGCATGTGTATGTCCGGGGTAATCTTCAAAACTACTGGACCGATTTTACCTATTTTTTCACCGTAGATAGCTACATTAACAGGAATCAGGATAGGCTATAATTTATTTCTAAAAAACTTAGTTTTAAAAAGTTATTATAAAAAACAGTAAATTTCATATAGTTTCCCCATTAAGTGATTAAATTTTCAGTCCATTGTTGCAAAAATTTGTTGCCTTACAACAACAATATTAATAGTGATCATAATGAAAATTTTGAACCAAGGCTTCTGTGGAGTTAGTATGAAATTTGTTACTTTCTTAGGATTTTTATATTAATCTGTGCCAATAATCGCTAACAGGGCCAAATAAAAAGAGAATTGATTTTGGCAACAGTTAGAAAATAGACAGTGTTTATAGTCAAAAAGTTTTTAAAATTAGGTCCATAGGATGTTTTCATCAAGTGAGTTTTACCAATGAAGTCACAAGGATAGAAACTAATAATGGGACGGATTTATCATCCAATATTTGGAAATGGTTGACTCCAGTGCGATTGATACTGTAAATATATATATTTATTTTGATATACCAAGCTCATAACACTTCCTATTTACCTAAACATTATTTATAGCTTGCATTTGGATTTAGGGTGTGTAATACATTTTTTTTTTTAGTTTATCCAGACAGAAAAAATAGCCATTGTTTACATAAGTAGCCATTTATATATATAGATGTGCGCTTTAATGTTGAAAAAATTATGAACAAGTTTCACTGAAACACATTACCCGGCAGAAACCCGGGCAGAGCCGGATACCCGGCTAGTTGTTCTATAAAGCAAGGAATTTTATAAAAAGTCATTTTCATAATTTGATCCCCATAATGTAACGCTTTGTGATTCATAAAAAAAATATTAAAAAGTGTTAAAGCTTTGTGATTAACATTTTCAGAACTAATTGAGTCCTACAGATGTCCAGAGTAGTACTTAATTAGTATTAAACATGTTTTAATTTTAAACCTTTCATACAATTGTTTAAGTGACTCTCTATGACACCCTGGAAGGTGCCATTTGGCTAAATGTGTGTGGCTTCCTATGGGTGCCTTATATCACCCTATAGGTGCCATCGGGAGCCAAATGGCACTTTCAAGGATGCCATAGGGAATCAAGTGGCATCCTTCAGGGGGTACCGCTGATGCAACAACGTTTTACCTTTTAAGGTGCCTTGTGCAAGCTGTAGTTTTAACAGTGCATATCTACGAAATACGAACTACACTATAAAAAATGAATGTTATTTTTATAGTATAATATAGTTAATTTTACAGTGATTTTACAGTAATAAACTGTGAAACTGCTAATTTTACAGTAGTAAATTGTAAAACTACTAGTTTACAGTAATAAACTGTAAAGTTGCCAGTTTTACAGTTTATTAGTGTGCATTTTGTGCTTTTTGATCTGACTCTGACTCCGGCTCCACGACTCCGACCCTTGCTCCGTCTCCACAACCCTGGTAATCACACTGCAAAAATGAATGTTGTTTTTACTGTATAATTCAGCTAACTTTACAGTGATAAACTGTAAAAATTACTAGTTTTACAGCAGTAAACAGTAAAATTGCTAGTTTCACAGTGTGTTACTGTGCATTTTACAGTTTTAAACTGGAACCTCTGCTGCCAGTATTACACTGTTGTTTTTACAGTATAATACAGCTAATTTAATGGTAATAAACTGTAGCACTGTTAATTTTACAGTAATAAGCTGTAAAATTGCTAGTTTTGCAGTAATAAACTGTAAAATAACTAGTTTTACAGTTTATTACTGCACTTTTTAAACTGAAACCGCTGCTTTCAGTATTATACTGTAAAAACAACAACATATTTTTTGCTGTGTAGTTTCACAAGCGAAACTTACTTTATAGCCTCCACCATGCTGAGCCCCATATGCACGCAAAGAACAGCATGGTCGGGCCTTTCCTCAGGAGCTCCGCTGATGCAGTAGTAGCAGTCACCCAGAATCTTTATCCTCAACTGATGATATTTCTGAAAATATATTTGAAAAAAAAAAATATATATATATATATATATATATACATGAGAAATTTTAACTCAAAAAGATTTAAATATTATTCAATTTTTAAACATTTGGAAATCGTGAAAAGCTTAACAAATTGAGCTTTGCATTAATATTTCAAGCCTTAAAGCTAGAAGTTTTTTTAAATAAATATATAATTTTTTTATTACACTAAATTTTTAGATTTAATTATTAAATTGTTTCAATTTAAATCGCATTCATTTTTAGTTACAATAGGAAAATCTTGAGGCATTTTAGAGTACATTGTAAACTATATTCATAAATATAAATGAAAACCAGCCATTTCTTTTTTCACTTCCTGAAAAAAAATTGCAATGCATCATTGATTTCAAAACGGTTGTTTCCGCTTGAGCTAGATTCCTCAAAGTCTGACATCCAGAATGAAATAAATAATATGTTCCAAAGCTATTCTAATAATGAGTTGTTGTTGTTGTCTTGTGCCAGCTAAGCTGGAAATTTGGGGTGCACTGCTTCACTTTTCGAACTGTACCATGATTTGGTGCGTAGTCCCACTTCCGCAGTACACACATATGCCACAGGAACCCGTTTTTAGGGTGGGTAATGGGCATCCATTCACAGCACAAGAACACATTCACAAAAGGAAAGGACAAGACAGGAGAGAGAAAATACATCCATGCCCGAGCCGGAATTCGAGCCTGGGACCACACCGTCCGGATCAGACTTCTCTGACCTCTAGATAAGGTGGTCGGCTAATACTGAGTTATTTTCAGTGTGTCGCGAAAATTGGAAGGAAACATTTTGTAACTGCTAAAAACTAATTCCAACAATGTTCTTTTGTATACCTGAAAGAGGTTTATTTTTGAGATCACGTTTCTCGTAAAAGATTCGCTTTTGCCGTTTTTCACTTGTTTCGATTCTGAAAGAATAACACTAAGAATTTTTCTTTTTGACTTCTTGTAAAATTCAGTTTTTCTCGACGAATTTTTGCTTAATTTTTGTTCAACTATTAGACACATTCTTGTATTCGGAATATGGAGCTTCCCATACCATCTGAAAGTTAACATAGGATCTATATAGCTAAATAGATGCAGCGCAGAAGAAGGAGAAAACGGAAATGACTTGCATGTTTTCTGGAAAGGGAAAAACTAGCTCTAATTCAGTGCTGATGAAAATTTAGTGATTTCCTTGATGCTTAATTAGTTAGAAGGTTTTTACAATCACAAATGATAGAAAAATGAATAATAAGTACGATCACACATTAAAAAAGTAAAAGGTCTTTTGCTCTCTAATCTATGACAGCACATTTCATAGCAACTCACATTTCTTAGTACTGTGAATAAAATATGAGTTTTACTTTCTGTCAAAATCCCTTCATTAAAGTGAAACTTCTAAATGCATACTTTGAAGTTAAACGACTAAAATAATTTTGAAAAAATGTTTCCGAAACACATTTTTTTTTGCCAAACTATATTTCTGAAGTTTAGTATCTTCAGTGAAATATTTGCATGCAAAGAACTATAAAACGTATAAATCAATGCAAAAATTCATGCTTTATTAATTTATTCATTCCACATTTCCAACTGCATAATATTTCTATGGCAAAATAATTTGCCAAAACCTCATTACTTGAAACAAAATATCCGACACTAAAGTATTGAATTTTATTAAGTATAAATACTTTGTGAAACAATGCTTCTGAAAGCTATTTTTACTTTCTCTACTAATTACCTCAGTCCAAAAAAAAAAAAAAAAAAAAAGAAAAGAAGAAGTGAAACCACCGTATGGCACGCGAGCCTGTTTTGGGTGACACACCTCCGGCGCTGCGGACGGATATAAAAATTGAATACTAAAAAATGCGTAAACAAAAGGTTAATGAACTAAAATTTTCTTCCGTTGATTGTTTTCATAAGAAATTAATTCCCGAGTACTCCCGTAGGAGAGACGATGTATGTTTTAAAATGTTCGTTCGTTTTCCAGTTTCTGAGAATAATTTCATAATTTCCTTGCCATAAAAGGTTAATAGAAAAACAGAATCCATTACGGTATGTAATGCAGTGAGTAATCTTCCCTAAGCAAGGGCTAAGGCAGGAATATGCACTACATCGCCAACTCTGTTATTTCAATCCATGCTCTACAGTTTCGCGCTTATTATGCACTCATCAGCATGGAATACGAAAGTAGCAAAGTTGAAGGCAAAAATCTTCTTATAGAGCAAAGAGAGCCAAAAAAACTGGTAGCTAATGTCAAATTAGAATATCAGTTCGGTATGTTTCATAACGAAAAAAGGCTGTCGTCTGTCGTGAGGTCAAACAAGTATCAAAATGTTCAAAACATATAGGGGGCGCCACAAGAAAGCACCACAAAAATAAAACCTTGATAAAGGGTTAAGTGGGGTATGAGAGTTTGGTGAACCTCACTTTTTATCCCATAGTTGCGTAATCTTTGTAGGAAAACATTGAGAAATTTTTCAAAAATTGTTCTAGAATTGTTGGTCGTGTATCTGTAATGGTGTGCTTACAAACATCATATTTATAGCATATCACAAAACATGAATTTTAGACAAGGATGGAACTCAATTTTAAAAAGTTTACGAAATTGAAGTTTTTAGAAAGCGATTGTGTGGCATCTCTGGTAACTTTAGAGATAGAAATGAGGCCCTTGGTCATTTTTAGAAACTGAAGCCCCAAAAACTGAGTTTTAGAAGATTCAAAGGAATGCAGAACAAGGATTTTTCCCTCGAAAATTTTCAAAACTGAAATTCTAATTACGAAATTTTGTACGATATTTAACAACGTTGAGGGAAGTTCGGAGGCAATCCTCCAGGAAAATTTTCAAATTGAAGCCCTAAATGCTCAAATGTAGACGATCTTTGATGACGTTATGTAAGAGATGCAGTTCAAGACACTACATTCGAAATTTGAGTTCTAAATACGCAATTATAGGCCATTTTTGGTAATATTTAAGAGGGAAGAAGGTCTCCAGAATGTTTCTGAAATTGAAGGCCTAAAACCACAATTGTTGGTCATCTCTGATGAAATTAGAGAAAAGGAGAGGGTTTGGGACTCTCTTCAGGAAAATGAAATCGAATTTGAAGTCCTAAACATGCGATTGTAAACTATCTTTCATGAGATTGGGGGGAGAAATATAGTTCGTGACACACTTTTGGAAATTTTCTGAAACTGAGATCCTGAAAACGCAAATGTTAGCCGTCTCGGGTGACGTTGCGGTTGTGATACGGGGCCCAGGAAAAGTTTTTGAAATTGAAATCTTGAAAAGCAATTTTAGTGTATTTTGATGTCATCAGAGAAAGGGATGGGTTTAGGACTTTCTCTTAAAGTTCTCGATATTGAAATCCCGAAAGCTCAATAGTAAGCCATCTTTGGGCGTTAAGGGAAGGGTAGGGAAAGGGTCTGCAGACTCTCCTCCCAGAAGTTTCTAAAATTGAAATACCAGAAAGTGGAAGTATAAGCTATGTTTAAGAAAAGTTAGAAAAAAATTGGGTTCGAATCCCCCCTCCCCTGCCCCCTAAGCTTTGAAATTTTAGTTATAAAAATGCAATTTTCAACTATCTTTGGTGACAGTAGAGGAAAAGGAATGCGGTTTGATATTTTCGTCTGAAACATTTTCGAAATTGTAGTCAAAAGTATGCATTTTCAGGCCATCTTTGACGACGTTAATGAAAGGAATGGAGTTTACGAATAATTCCTCAGAATTAAAAAAAAATGATGTCCTAGAAACGCATTTGTAGACTGTCTTTTATAACATTACTAGCTGCCAGGGCAGCTAGATTAGCTTCCTGCGGCATGCTGATGCATAACGTCCCCCCTCTCTAACTTTTACCTCATTCTGAAATTATATTATTTGATATAATTTAATGTTCATTCGATTTCAAGACATACCACGCACGTGGGCCGGCGTTGCACGGGCACTTCGTGCCCTGAAAGTAGTGAGAAAAAAATTTAAAGAAACTACTCCCCGCCAAGGCGGCTCGCTTACAGGCGCTTCACGCCTTTACTTTTTTCCTATATAAAAAAATCATTCGAATTATTGAGATGCTTCACGCCTTCAAGATGGTGAGGAAAGTTTCAGTAAGTTCAGGTCGCTCAAAGAAAAAAAGCAGACATAGATACTCAGTTTTTAATATAAGTAGATGGCTCTTCAACAAATAAATGTTTCAAAATATTACCAGTAGCTAGCGATAAAAATTCTACGTAAGTGGTCCGCTTATGAGTTTCGTGCTTGATTTAGTTAAGCCTTCATTCAAAATTTTCATTATCATTGTTATCACCGTTTCATAGCAACGACGGTTTGCAAGAATGGATTTCATATTTAATCATTTATTAGGCTTAATCGCTTTAAATTTGACTACTTATTAATTGATATCTTCGCTAATTAAAATCGTATAATTATATTAATTGAAACTAAAGAAGCTTGAAAAATTACCTATCTATCGGTACCTGGTTCGACTTTCAGTTCATTGGCGTTCAGGAGAAAGAAGCGTGACATAGAAAGATAGAAAGAAAGATAGTTAGAAAGAAAGATAGTGAGAAAGATACTCAGTTTTTAATATAAGTAAATGAAAATTGATGCAGAATAGCACTCTCCATGGAAGCACCTCCCCCACCCTTCTCCAAAAAAAGCGCAACTGTAGGCGATTTTTGACGATTTCAAGGGAAAAAGGATGGGGTTCACATTCTTCCCAGGTATTTTTCCGAAATTGATATCCTACAATGCAATTGTAGGTAACTTTTGATGCCCCCATCGCTCCCCTATGATATATGCCTTAAACATTTTGTTACTACTTTTTTATTTATTAGTTTAATATTTACTTGTTTATTTATTGATTTTTTTAAAAAAAACTTTTTAAATTTATTTTTTGCAGGTGCTAATGCAAATTAAGTTTTTCTCCGGGGGGGGGGGGGCACCGCCCTCCCGGAGAGATGCCTGAAAGAAATACTGGTCACGAGAAAACTCGTTGTAATTTCCTCGGGGGTCGTAGAAAAGGATGTTTCGCTGCTTATATGTTCATAGGTGCATATGTGCTAAGGGGTCGAAAAAACTACTCAATATTTATTCGGGAGTGAGTAAGATAGAAATGTAGGCCGAAATTTGAGTGAAATTTTTTTCGAGATCACAAAATTACTTCCTTTTCTACGCAAAAGGAAGTAAAAAATTTAAACACATTTTCTTGTAAGTAGCAAATTGAAAAACGGCCCTAATTTTGAGTCCTCCCTCTTTTTTCGAACTCCGGTTTTGAGCACCACCGATTTTCAAAACCCCACGGCACCACTGCCAAACAACAAACAAACACTCATACTTCCCAGAAAGCGCCACAAAAATAAAATCTTGATAAAGTTTATGTAACTACTGCCATCTATGAGTTAGTAAACTGACTATAGACCGAATCCGCCTGTAACGTTAGTGCTCCCAGATTATTTTTTAATATTAAAATTATTCATAGGGTGTTAGAATGCACAGTTCAATTTAATAAAAAAGGATGGGACATAACAGCAGAGATCCAAGGAACTTTACTATGCACTATATTAAATTTAGTGAGTTATTACGTTGCATTCCAAATTTGTCAGTTAAATTTATGATCCATTCATTACAAATATCCAACTGATATTAAAGTCAATAATGTTGTCTGCTGCTGGATCAAAATTCAGGTTAGTCTCTTATACAGAGACAATTTTGAAAAAAGCAAACGCACAGTGGCCAACTGTCTCAGTGTTGCCAACTTAACCCTTCTTCACCTCCTACAGTCCCCCCCCTCCAAAATTAGTACCTTGATCGGCATGGTGTATGTACAGTCATAGAAAAAAAAAACGAAACACTCTAAATCATTCGGCTGCTATACTTGCCAAGAACAAAAGAAAGGTGTCTTTTGACATGGATTAAAGTCTTCTTTAAAACTATGTGTAAAATTTTGATAAGGGATAATATACAAAGTGAAATGAACTCAAAGTCTGAATTTTCAAATGGGAACCCCTACATTTGGTTACATAATTAGGTACGGAGGGCCAAAAGTATGCCGGGTACCAAGCGACATCACTTTAGGACCAGTAGAACAAAAGTTATGACCGACCAAAGATTTAGGGACCACCACCACATATAAAATGCTACTTTCAAGGTCGAAATTTAAAAAGAGTAGACAAATCATATTTTTTCGATTAAATTACCTAAAGCTACTCGCAGAAATACGTTTGTTTTTCGTAATTAATTAAAAATTCTCTGGTTTTGTTAAAGTTATAATATTTTTTTTTGAAATTGGGAAGAGAAAACGTTACTGTGTAGAGTGCGTGGGAAAAACGCAACTTCTATCTTTTTGACTAAACAAAGATAGATACTTTTAACTACGCACTAACACTTGCAGCACACACCTTCTGAAAAGAGGTTACAACTTAAAAGTAACCTCTTCTATTTATATAAACTACTGTATTAGGATTGGCAAAATTGTTAAAACCGTGGCTCAGAATTTAAAAAAACGTCTAATCGTTACAAATTATTCCAAATAATCTTCCGAGACACCACAGATTTCTATGAAAATCAAGTGTCCGCGTAAAAAGTTTTCTGAATTGCTACATGTTGCATGAATGCAGTCTTCTCACTAATGGACAAAAAATTCGATTGTCTACCATTTTTAAAATATACTGAGCAGTTTTATTAGCGTTTCGCTTTCAACAGATCATAACTGTTGAAAACTAAATACTTGTATCAAAACGCTGAGCATGTTCTGCAACTGGTGGATAAGCATATTCCTCTTTCTTTGCATAGAAAGTCCCTGCTGTTGTTTCAGTTTGCACAGTTGTACATGGTCCCTAAAAATGGTTCTTTTAGCATGTCTCAAAAACTACTGGATATTTTGAGCTCCCATTTAGGATTATCCTTTGAAACCCCTTCTAGATTGCTTCTCCATCAAAAAATTATATGGTTCCAGATCATCATTTTTTCGAATGTTAATTTCATAATTCATAAAAAATTCAAAATATTATCTGAGAGGAAGTCAATGACGTTTTTATTGTTGGGTTGGTTCATACTTTGATATAAAAAAACAAATTTTGTCGTATATAATGTGGTTTAGGTATTATATGCCCAAGTATCAAAAATATTTTTATCATTACGGGACGGTTTTTTCTCAGTTCAATTGTGAAGCAACGGCTGGAGCAAATTTGAAACGATTTGGTATACAAAGTTGAATGATGTTGCTGATCACAAATATGCGATAAAAAAGGGGGGTTTTTATAGAAAATTTTAAAGTTGATACCGATTTTTATATGAAGACGACCCCTAATCAACAATTCACCAATAGAAATTTATAGAGCACATTATTCCTGAAAAAATAACATATTACACGTGGCTCTAGTGTTAATAGTCTTTGAATACGAGCGAGTGTTTCGTTTTTTTTTTTCTATGACTGTACATAGGGTGGAGCGAAAAACAAAAATTTTGGAATTTTATTCTGTAATACCCGGCAAAAGCTGTGCAATGTGCATGCGTAAGCACAAAACACATATAAAAAATTATCAAGTTTGAACAACTCATTTAGGGTCCTACCAAGATTTGAATTTCTCTAAAAATACGAAAAAATGTCGATTTTCAAAATTTTTTTAGAAAATATAAATAATCATCATTTTTGTTCTATAACCATTAACATGCTTCCTTTGAACACACTTTTCATGCATCTTCAAAATTATTTACATTCTATTCAGTATCAAGTTCGTACATAAACCGTAAAGTTCCGTGAAATTAACCAAAAATTGACTTTTTTTTATCATTTTTTGCTCATAGCAATAATTCTTCATTTGTAATCCAGATTCTATATTTTTGCAATGAACGGGTAAAATACAGCTTTAAGTTGTAAATGCAATTATATTTCGTTACATTAACAGCCCAGAACGCACCACAAGGCTGCATTTCGGGTGTCATTCTGCATTTTCCATCCACCCAGCCACGTTGTTTACATATTTTCAACACATTTATACAGATGCAATTACTATCTGATGTTAAACAGGTTCCTTTTGAATCAAAGTTTGAAGCTTGACTCATGACTCAGTTTTTACATCGACGATTGCGAGCATAAAGTTTTTCATTTAAATTCAAATCTTGTCTCTTCCTTCAATAGCAATCTGCCGTTTCACTAACCAGTTTTGAACCCTTACAACAGTCGGAGTGTAGAAGAGGTATACTTATTGAATCACTGATAAAGTATGTTTTTGAAAAGTTGTCTTATTAACGTTGCAAGAACTCGGTGGAAGATACCAAAGCTTTAAAAACGGATAAAAGTACTTGATGGACATTGTCAATGTAATACAGAAAGAAAAAAGTGACCCTAATCTCACTATCAAAAATTGGAGAACTTTCAGTCATTAGCTTTCATTAATTCGAGCTAACAGAGTTATGAAGCTGTTGTTTTTCAAGCTGAGTTTCTAATGAGATAAAGATACTTGTCAGTTATATCATTAAAAAATACGCTTCTGTATAGTCCAAGAAATTAGAAATAAAAAAAAAAAGAAATTAATTAAAAAAATCTCATAGTTTGAACTTCCAAAACTTAATATTGGTCATAAAAGTTTTCATTTAGTTATCAAAGTGTTTTCTGATGTTGTATGCCTTTCCGTAACCCAACTCTTTTACAGTTTGACTATCGTCCACTGCCATGGCCAATTACAAGTTCTCAAAATTAACAAAGCAGGCTTCTTCGAATCAGCGGTTCCACGAAGAAGAGAAGATCATCAATTAAATGAATTATAGATTGCGTAACTTTCATTATGCAAACAATTCCATATTTCACGGAAATTTTTTCTTTTTTTTAAATTTCTAATTTCTTGAACCATTATATTATTTAAAGATATAACTGACGAGTATCTTCATATCATTAGAAACTCATCTTGAAAATTAACAGATTTATAACTCTGTTTTCTCGAATTAACGAACGCTAAAGATTGAAAGGTCTCCGATTTTCGATAGTGATATCAGGGTCACTTTTTTCTTTCTGTATTACATTGACTATGTCCATCAAGTACTTTTACTCGTTTTTTAAATCCGTTTCTAAAGCTTCTATATCTTCCACCGAGTTCTTGCAACGTTAATAAGTTAACTTTTCAAAAACAAGTTGCACTTTATCAGTGATTCATCAAGTGTACATATTCTCTCCGATTGTTTTAAGGGTTTAAAACTGGTTAGTGACTGCTATTGAAGGAAAAGACAAGATATGAATTTAAATGAAAAACTTTATAGCTCGCAATCACCAATGCCAAAACTGAGTAATAAGTCTAACTTCAAACTTTGATTCAAAAGTAGAAACCTGTTTCACATCAGATAGTAATTGCATTCGTATAAATGTGTTGAAAATATGTAAACAACGTGGCTAGGTGGATGGAAAATTCAGAATGACACCCGAAATGCAGCTACCTCCTTGTGGTGCGTTCTTGGGTGTTAATACAATGAAATATAATTGCATTTACAACTAAAAGCTGCATTTTGCACATTCATTGCAAAAAATAGTATTTGGATTACAAAAGAAGAATTGTTGCTATGTGCAAAAAATGGTAAAAAAAGGCAATTTTTGGTTAATTTCACGGAACTTTACGGTTTATGTACGAACTTTATACTGAATAGAATGTAAATAATTTTGAAGATACATGAAAAGAGTGTTAAAATTAAGCATTTTAATGGTGTTAGAACAAAAATGGTGATTTCTTATATTTTCCAAAAAATTTTAGAAAATTGACATTTTTTCGTATTTTTAGAGAAATTCAAGCCCTGGTCCCTAAAGGAGTTGTTCAAACTTGATAATATTTTATATGTGTTTTGTACTTACGCATGCATAAGATTTTGCCGGGTATTACAGAATAAAATTCCAAAATTTTTGTTTTTCGCTCCACCCTAGTGTACACTGCACATTATTCCTGCGTGTTTGTGCTTCTCAACGCGGTATTTTTGCATTCACGTAATACCAAACTCATATGTTTTCATCTTTTAAAGATATTTGGCTAAGTTAGTTTATTTTAGACTAGAGTTACCCGCCACGGCCTTGTCCGTGATAAAATTTTTACTGCTGTCGCTGTATCCATAATGCACGAATTGAAAAAAAAAAAAAAAAAACAAAGCACAAGGAATATAATGTGAAACTGAAATGTAATTTTACCACAGTTTATTAGAAAAAAAAAATATCTGCCTTGTCCTAGCAAAATTGCAATGTTTAAGCTCTGAAACTGCGAACACGGAAAGGTTCTCGAGTGGCGAGATTTATCATGCCTAACAGAGACTATTTTTTTTCCAGTTATTTTCGATCTAAACAAAATTCTAGTTTTAGTTAATGACCTTTTTAATTACTTGACAATTTATTTTTAATAGTAGATAGGATTTATTTTTACTTTGTGGGGAGCGTTTAGAGAAATAATTAAAAGCCGAACATGTACCAAATAGGCAAGAAGTTTACCAGTATTGTTTTTATTTTAGCAATATTTAATATCTTACCAAAACATTCAAAACGTTTCACTTTTTTATTTCTCAATTCAAAAACTTTTTTGGGCCTTCCTTGCATTAGAATCAGAAAAAAAAACAGCCTTCAGAAACGATAGTTCTATCAAAACTTTTGATGGCTTTAGATGGTCAAATTTATTTAATTGGCGATTTTTTTTGCATTTTAACGGGATTATTGGAATTACTGTGGTACCAATATTTGGAAATGCAAGTCAATGCTTATGCAGCTCCGATTTGGGCAAGAAATCCAACTGCAAGATTAAATTTAAATCTTTTGAAATTGCAACGTCCTTTATTATTAAATTTAACAGGAGCTTATGCAACAACAGCAAATAGTTCTTTACAAATAAACACTGGTATACCTCCTTTCGATATTCAAATTTCCTACGAAGCAAAAATAGGAACATTACTTAGACTTAACAAGGACGTTGTAACAAATTTTGGAATTCTTCGATCGTCTACGTTTGAAAAGAAAGTCAAAACAATTTTATTTCATCCAAGTGTTTCCTTAGCCTCTTCATTAAAAATAAACACATCAAATTTGGACTATTCAAAAATTAATGTTTCTAAATCCCGTTACTTCACAGATGGTTCGAAAACAAAACAAGCTACAGCGGCTGCTTTCCTTATTTTAAATAGCATAACTCCTAGTAACGAAACCACCTATCTTCTAAATGTCTCCAACTAAATTTTTCAAGCTGAAGCGTTTGCTTTAAGAGAAGCAATAAATCATGCAATAACTCATAATAATTTACCATTAATTATGTACAGTGATAGCCAATCAGTCATCAAATCAATTAGTAATCTAAACCCAACTAACTCATTAATAGCTGAAATCCAACAGCAACTTATTAATCCCCATTCTATAAAAAATTCTTGGATTAAAGGTCATTCAAACTTTGATGGAAACAATAGAGCTGATTTTCTAGCAAATCAAACAGCAAATGGATTATTAGTACCAACAGAACAATATTCCTTGCCATTTCCAAGAAGTTTTGCAAAGCATAAATTATTACAAGACTTATTGACTGATTGGCAAGAACGTTGGGATCAAGAACTTACAGGAAGCTAAATCTATAAAATCCGTTCCAAAGTTCAATTTATTCCTTTGAATTTAGACAGACATGAAGTATTTTTCTTTACTGGCCATGGTCCATTTCCTTCATACCTAAAAAGATTCCACCTAAGAAATACTGATCTCTGCAGATGTAAAGCACCTGGAAATCCGCAACATTACATACAACATTGTATTCATACTTCTTCATTTCATCTTCGTTCTACAGGCATTTGACTCAAGACTTAAAAAACTATTATTCGTTTGCTGCAGCAAAAAAGAAAATTACTGCTCTTAATTCTTTTCTAATAGACCACGAGCATTTTCTTTTCGGATAATATTTTTTTTCTTAACGTCAATACTATTAACTGCACCTTTTTCTCGTCCTTTCTTCTGTTTATTTACAAAATTATCTACATTTCTTTTTTTCTTTTTTTTTTTTAAATTATAATGTTGAATTATTTATATATATATACTTTCTTTTTCATTTGGTTTTTGTTATTTATATATTTTATTATTTGTTCTCTTAATTATTTTTTTTTCATTTATTTAATTTTCTTTCCATTATCTTTATGTAAAAAAATTTTACTTATATATTTATTTTAATTTATTATTAACCCAAATTATTTTTCTTGTATATATACCAAATTGAATGTTTACCCATGGCGGTTGTTTTGTGCATTTTCACATACGTCATCCCGTAATTTGTTCAATTTAACATTGTTGAATATGTACAAAGGGATGGCGTATTTTTGAAAAAAAAAAAAAAAAAGCAAGTTAAGTATTTTTGGTACCTTGCGTATTAACTCCACCGCAACAACAGATTTAGCGTCTTTTCTTTTTTTGCCGTTGTTTTTGTCTACGCGCAAGCAGTTATTTAACACCCTGGAAAAAAAAAGTCGAATAAACCGTCAAATTTTTTTTTTAACCGCCAAACCTGTAGCTGCGGTGGAGTTTATACGTAAGTACCGTATTTTTTCTCGGTGATATTTTTGAGACTATTTTAAATAACTGAGATCTTCGGCAAGTTCTTTTCAGTTTTCGAACGTCATTTAACTTGGCGATATATTTTCTTTCCATCTAACAGAAATTTTTTCTTGTTATTTAACTTGGCGACAAACGTCATTTAACTTGGCGATATATTTTCTTTCCACCTAACCTAAAATTTTTCTTGTTATTTAACTTGGCGACAATAAAAGAAGTAATAATAGTAATACAATTTGAATAAAATATTGTGTATATGCTATTCAAATGAAGTAGTAATTTCAAGAAGTAAATTAATAAATTTGGGTGAAAATGTGTTTTGGGAATTGGGACCCTGCTGGGAGCATTTTCAAAAAGTCATCAACTGACGCGTTTTTGCGTATTGTCTCTTGGAGCTTTCAACTCCGCGAGAAGTCACGCTTGGCGCGCTTATCGCCCATTTGGTGAGAAAGGGACCCAAACCACAGATTAACCTAAATTTGTATAGAAAAACCTATTGGAAAAATGGCTCATACAAAGTGTACTACTTGGAGAGGAAAATTTATTACCCAAAATTGAAATAAGTTTCAGCAAATTAAAAAAGAGTAAGTAATCATTTGAAGAAATGAATAAAATAAAGCTAAAAAATTATTAAAATTACTTACTTTGAAAACTAAACAATGTTTTTTTTTTTTTAAATTTCCAATGGCAAGTAACAAAGACAACTGTAATCACAGAAAACAAAGAACAAAAGACAAGAAGTTCTGTCAAGAACTAAACGAGCCTACTTTCCCAAACATCGACATCGGCATTCTAGCATCTGATTATTATTCTCTTGATTATCTGAGACTAAAAATTATGTCTAACATACCTTTTTAGCACTTAAAGATGATTTCTAAAAGCAAAATATACCCCTCTCATCAGATGAAATAGACACATAAAAAGTAAATAAATGAATAAATAAAGTTTTGTCGCACCTTTTAAAGAATGTAACTGTTACAGTTCTTCCGCAGAAAAATTCCTCAATTGTTAAAAAAAAAAAAATTAAAAGTACAAAGTACATCAAAACACATTTTATCAAAGAAAGGGGAAAAAAGGAAGAAAAAACTCGTCCGTTGATAAAATGTCTCGAATTTCCGTTTTTAATCCGTTGCCAGTTGTTAAATATAAATAAAGAATAAAATGCCCTCGTGAATGAAACATTTTTTGTTACAAAAAAATATCGTCTGCCAAGGAAAAAAAATAATAATAAATAAAATAAAACAAAAGAATAAATAAACAAGAAATCGTCTGCACAGTCAGTCATTTTTTTTCTGAGCCTGCATTTCCGCCATGTTTGCGGAGTCGGAGATGGAATCAGAGTCCTCACAGAAGATTATTAAAAACATTATTTATCAAAACCATTTTCTTACAAAGTTAGTTTAAAGGAAATCCGACTTTAAATTCAGGATCAACATTCAACTCAAATTCCCCGTAGGCGCTAATGTTAATTTTTTTTCTGAACGGTTCAATATTGAACGAAAAATGGTTCAAATAAAAAAGCGAAATATGGGAATGAGCCTCTCCGAGATCTTTCAAACAAAAAAAAGTTTATTCCATTCGGATGGTTCACTCAGAAGTTATTAGGTAGGGAAAGGTTGCTTGAACGGTTCAATGTTGAACGAAAAAATGTTCAAATTGAAAATTTAATTACGGTAATGAAGTATCCTTGCTGAGATCCTTCGAACAAAAAAAAAGTTTATTTAAATCGGACTGTTCACTCAAAAGTTATTAGGGGTGACAGCTTTCTTGAGCGGTTCAATGTTGAACGAAAAATTGTTCAAATCGGAAATGTAAATACGGGAATGAAGTATCCTTGATAAGATCTTTCGAACAACAAAAAGTTTGTTCAAATCGGACTGCTCACTCAAAAGTTAGCATCGCGGGACATGTTGTTTGAACGGTTCAAAGTTGAACCAAAAATTGTTCAAATCGAAAAATCAAATATGGGAATGAGCTGTACTCGCCGAGATCTTTCCAACAAAAAAAAGTTTGTCGAAATCGGAATGTTCATTCAAAAGTTATTGGGGGGGACAGACAGACCGACAGACCCACCGACCGACCGACACACAAATTCCCCATCTCAATATGTTATGTTTTCGTAAAAATACCATAAGGAGTATTCAGTTGTAACATTTCAAACACTACATTTATTAAAGCAAAACTCAACATCAGCATTCATGATAACCAACTAATAATGCAATTGAATAATAATATCGCGAGAATATACCTTGTTCTTAAGATTTGTCTCTTAAGACTGTTGCCATTCATAAGTAATGTTGCATATAGTAAAAAAAATGGAGGAATACGCTTTGAATTATATAGTTTTAGCTAATTAAATTTTAAAAAATCTAGGGCGAATTGAAAAATTTCAAGCTCGAGCTTCACACCATCACTATGCGGATCTGCGGACTAATTTTGTACCAATTCTGATAATCGTACGTTGCGGAAATTTTACAGGAGAGCGTTTGAACCACAAGCTCTGACGTCATCAAACTTTGATTGAATATATATATAGATTCATTACCTTTTAAAAAACGCATTTCACTTTGCGACAGCAGATGAAAATTCAAGTAATTGACCTGCCAGTATCGATCACAGTTTTGCCAGATTGAATGAAAGATCACCTTGGGCAACTTTTCCTAACATACTGGTTACCGAAAAAGGTTTCAGAGCGCCAGGCTTCCCTGTGAGCGACTTCTCAAAATGTAAAAAAAAAAAAAAAAAATCGATCAATTATTTTGTAGCAAAACTCTTCTCAAAATATTTTCAAAGTGGATCACAATATATTCCATTTTCATCAAACAATTCTAAGGGAATGCACTGAAGGAAAGTATAGACAGGTATTGTCTCTATATCTGTGCAACAGATGGCGCCACTAGTTTTTGCCTCTTTTTGTGAAAATTATTGAGATCTAGTCCCTTTCTTTAGCTTACTCTAGCCCCATTCCTTTTGACAAGTTGGCAACACTAATCTGCCTCGAATAATTGCAAACTCTTGCCTATATGTGCATGTGGAAGCGTTCACTGGTTGCGTTGCCGCTCTAGGTTGTCATCTGTGACAAGTATAATTATAGTGATTAAAAGGGGGGGGGGGGAGACAAACTAAAACAACCAAAACCAAAATTTTGTAGTGAACTGGTTACTAACGAGTGGCGCACCCAGGATTGTTTTCTGGGAGAAGCTCAATGGCCCTCCTTCAGAAAGTTTTCGAATTTGAAGTCCTAGAGAAAAAAAACTGCAGTCATTTCTGATAAAATTAAGAAGGGAGTTTCGGGCTCTCTCTCAGCAAATTTCCAAAAATTAAGTCCAAAAAAACGCATTTCAAGCAGTTTGGTTTTTATCAAAGGGTTCATCTTTATGCGTCTTGGAGGGGCTTAAGCCCCTTAGCTCCCCCAGTGGCTGCGCCACTGTTACTAACATCACTATTATACAGGTTGTGAAGGGGTGATGCCAAATCTGTAAAAGTCGAAGTTTGTCGCGAATGGCGAATGGATTATACTAGCACCACTATAGTCAAAGAAAATAAATGGTAGAAACCAAATAAATATCAGCCAAAACTTAGCTGCGAATAAGTTACTAGCAATACAATAATCAAGAAATCAAAGGGCAAAAGCCAAATCTGTCTCAACCATCGAAATATAAGAACCGTACATTATACATCGATGGTATCAAAGTGTCATTACATAGAAATGTCAACCTCAGCCGCAGAAAAAAATACCGAAGTGAAAAATTATCAAAACATGAATAAATAAATAAATAAATAAAAATCATACAGCATAAAATAAAAAATTGAAAAAGTATTGTAATTATCATTGAGATTCCCTACTAAAAATGACCCATAGAGACCAATAGAAAAATCTATTGATATTGGTAGAGTTCAATTGATATGAATTGATTTCTATCGATGTCTCTATTGGTATCGATAGAAGCTATTGATACCTGTAGCCTATTGATCATATCCTTAATGGATATCCATAGGAGCCCTATAGACATCAATAGAAATTTGGTCAGTAGGAAAGCATCCCAATGGATATCAATAGAAGCCCTATAGACATCAATAGAAATTTGGTCAGTAGGAAAGCATTTCAATGGATATCAATAGAAGCTTTATAGATATCAATAGAAATCTGGTCAGTAGGATACTGATCCCAATGGATATCACTTAAAACTTTAATTGACATCAATAGGAAATCCGATTGGTTATACTAATTCCAATTGATATCTGTAGAAATGAAATCATTTAAACCTAAGTAGTAAGTCTCGGTAAAATTAGTGAGCTAGGAAGGTTATTAATAATAATAATTAAAAAAAACAGATGATTTTAAACTTTGTAAATAAAGATAACTATAATTTTAAAATAATAAACTTCGACTGAAATTTTAACTGATAAAATTTCTGACTTTTTAAAATCTGATATTACAGATTCATTGTTTATGCCAGTCATTTCTTTTCTTTTATGTTTGAAAAAAAATCAATAGTTTTCTTTCAAATCATCACACACATATGATTCAACCACTTATTTCAAAGATATTATTTAAAAAAGATAATTAAAGAAAAACACATTTTTATTCTTTAAACTGGATACAAAAAAAATGGCCTCTTCATGTGTAAATTGTACATTGTGCGCATTGTGAAAAATGGAGCATTTGAAGTTCCATAAGGTCATTTCCATGTGAAATCAACAAGACTCAAAACTTGACCATCACCAATTTCAAAAAAAATTATAGGGTTGATTACCTCTATAAAGTGATACAAAAAACTGATTTTTAAAATTTTTTTCAGCTGTTAGTTTTTTGTGTGAGACCGCTTAAAAAACGCAAAAAATGGAAAAAAGTGAAATTTTAACCATACAAAGATTCAATTTTCTCAGCTTGTATTGCACCTAGAGTCTTTTGTTATATGTCATTGTAAAGCTCTTTAAACAAGCTTTCAAATGATATATAATTTGACAAGGTTTCGTGATGTTAATATTTCAAGGTCACCAAAAGCATTATTTGACCTTAAATATTTCAAAAAGTGCATTTTTTAAAAATCTGAAAAAAATATATATATTACTTCCTAATGTAGTGTAGATGTGGTAAAATTTGCAGAATGGGACAGCAATGGGATCTGGATGAAAAATGGAATCAACTTTTTATACTCTTACCACTTTATTGCAATGCCTATGGCTCCTGAGGATATATAATACAGAAATATTGCAAACTGCGAAATGTTATTTACAAGTGACGGTTGGCTTATTCCACGTCTTGGTTTGAGAGGTTATAAATAATTCCTTTTCCGTTTCTACTAGGGTCTACTTTCGAAATAATAGCACTTATGGGCACATTGACAACATTTTCAAAGTCTGGATAGTAGATAGAATTTGAGGGTCCATGAGGCTGCAACAGCTTGATTTTCTTCATCTATGTCTAAGACGCACCTTAGCCACCAATATCCATTATACATGCAGATCAAGAATCCAACCATTTCTGGGCAATCAAGATCGCCTTTGACAGTTGTAGCACGTTCGATCCTTATAGTGTTGAAAATGAATATGCATTCACTTGCATCTGATTCCTGTTTAATGGCCTTACACAATGAAGACTCTGAGTGCCTGGTGTTGTTCTTGCAATCATTTTTCTGGATTTCAAAGCCTCTTCTTCCATATCAAATCAATTCATTTTCAATATTGCACAATTGAACATTATAAACAGGAAGCAGAGGCTTTGAAATCCAGAAAAATGATGCCAAGAACAACACCAGGCACTCAGAGTCTTCATTGTGTAATGCCATTAAACAGGAATCAGTGCAAGTGAATGCATATTCATTTTCAACACTATAAGGATCGAACGTGCTACAACTGTTAAAGGCGATCTTGATTGCCCAGAAATGGTTGGATTCTTGATCTGCTTTTATAATGGATATTGGTGGCTAAGGTGCGTCTTAGACATAGATGAAGAAAATCAAGCGGTTGCAGCCTCATGGACCCTCAAATTCTATCTACTATCCAGACTTTGAAAATGTTGCCAATGTGCCCATAAGTGCTGTTATTTCGAAAGTAGACCCTAGTAGAAACGGAAAAGAATTATTTATAACCTCTCAAACCAAGACGTGGAATAAGCCAACCGTCACTTGTAAATAACATTTCGCAGTTTGCAACATTTCTGTATTATATATCCTCAGGAGCCATAGGCATTGCAATAAAGTGGTAAGAGTATAAAAAGTTGATTCCACTTTTCATCCAGATCCCATTGCTGTCCCACTCTGCAAATTTTACCACATATACACTACATTAGGAAGTAATATGTATATATTTTTCAGATTTTTAAAAAATGCACTTTTTGAAATATTCAAGGTCAAATAATGCTTTTGGTGACCTTGAAATATTAACATCACGAAACCTTGTCAAATTATATATCATTTGAAAGCTTGTTTAAAGAGCTTTACAATGACATATAACAAAAGACTCTAGCTGCAATACAAGCTGAGAAAATTGAATCTTTGTATGTTCAAAATTTCACTTTTTTCCATTTTTTGCGTTTTTTAAGCGGTCTCACACAAAAAACTAACAGCTGAAAAAAATTTTAAAAATCAGTTTTTTGTATCACTTTATAGAGGTAATCAACCCTATAATTTTTTTTGAAATTGGTGATGGTCAAGTTTTGAGGCTTGTTGATTTCACATGGAATGACCCATAAATAAGTTTGTCTTTAATCTAAGAATCATCATTTTGAGGGTCTTTTCTATACATCTCCATGTAATGCATAATGAGTCTCGATGCATATTCATTAAAATTTGAGACTTCAATGTAGTGTTATGCCCTGATATGTACAAAATCTTTATGCTGTGGCTAATTAATGCTATTACATATAAACAGATAAATTCACTTTATCTACCAGTTGGTTGGCTATATTAGCTACATTAAGAGGATTTTTGCCTCCAGTTCGATCATTGGCTATTCCTAACTGTAGAGTCCACAACAAGGACGAAACTGCAGTCTTAAGATGCTATGATAGAGCTATGGGTGCATTTGCTTCAGTGTACATCAGTTTTGTTCTGCTGGATATTTTGCACACCACTTGTGCGAGTAGTTCTATCCCTAGTAAAAATGACCCATAGAGATCAATAAAAAGAAATTGTTTGGGGGAATGGATTACGGATATCAAAACTGTTAAATCAGTAGAGACCAATTAATATCAGTAAAGATCAAAACAAGATCCATAGCATCTTTTAGTGATATCAATAGAACAAAACCATAGGATCTATGGATATTAATAAAGATCCATAGCATCTTTTAGTGATATCAATAGAACAAAACCATAGGATCTATGGATATTAATAAAGATCCATAGCATCATAGAATATAAAAAAATGTACGGGAAAATGGCCAACGGATATCAATAGAGCTAAATCAGTAGAGGTCCAGTGATATCAGTAAAACAAAACCGTAGAATCGTTGGATATCAATAGAGATCCATAGCATCTTGTTCAACTGATATCAGTAGATCTCTACTGATTTAGTTCTATTGATATCCGTTGGCCATTTCCACGTACAATTTTTTTTATTGATCTCTACGTGTCATTTTTAGCAGGGTAGTCACGTTACGTTAGTCACACTAAATCTTGAGTAAAAGTGACACGAAAGACTAAAAAAAAATTAAGATTTAAAAAATGTGTTTTATGTTTTTAAAAGCTAACTTTACACATTTTTCAAATGCATTATTCATGTTTTAACACTTGCTTAACTTTGAGAAATTTTTGCCTCACAACATTAGCATTAATTTTCAGGGTTGCAAAACTGTTACGTTAACCACGCTGCTATTTTGGTTGAAAAAATATCTACTGTCAGTAATTTTGTTTTAAATTCTTAGCAGAAATGATACATAGATACCATGTACAGTCATAGAAAAAAAAAACGAAACACTCTGAATTATTCGGCTGCTATACTTGCCAAGAACAAAAGAAAGGTGTCTTCTGACATGGATTAAAGTCTTCTTTTAAACTATGTGAGTAAAATTTTGATAAGGGGCTATATACAAAGTGAAATGAACTCAAAGTCTGAATTTTCAAATAGGAACCCCTACATTTGGTTACATAATTAGGTGCGGAGGGCCAAAAGTATGCTGGATACCAAGCGGCATCACTTTAGGACCAGTAGAACAAAAGTTATGACCGACCAAAGATTTAGGGACCACCACCACATTTAAAAAGCTACTTTCAAGGTCGAAATTTACAAAGAGTAGACAAATCATACTTTTTCGATTAAAGTACCTAAAGCTACTCGCAATAATACGTTTGCTTTTCGTAATTAATTAAAAATTCTCGGGTTTTGTTAAAGTTATAATATTTTTCGAAACTTGGGAGAGAAAACCCTACTGTGTAGAGTTCAAGGGAAAAATGCAACATTCTGTATTTTTGATTAAACAAAGATAGATGCATACTTTTAGCTACGCACTAACCGTTGCAGCACACACTTTTTGGAGAGAGGTTACAACTTAAAAGTAACCTCTTGTATTTATATAAACTACTGTATTAGGATTGGCAAAAATGTTAAAACCGTGGCTCAGAATTTGAAAAAACGTCTAATCGTTACAAAGTATTCCAAATAACCTTCCGAGACACCACAGTTTTCCATGAAAATCAAGTGTCCACGTAAAAAGTTTTCTGAATTGCTACATGTTGCATGAATGCAGACTTCAGATTAATGGACAAAACATTGGATTGTCTACCAGTTTTAAAATATACTCAGCAATTTTATTAGCGTTTCGCTTTCAACAGATCATAACTGTTGAAAACTAAATACTTGTATCAAAACGCTGAGCATGTTCTGCAACTGGTGGATAAGCATATTTCTCTTTCTTTGCATAGAAAGTCCCTGCTGTTGTTTCAGTTTGCACAGTTGTACATGGTCCCTAAAAATGGTTCTTTTAGCATATCTCAAAAACTACTGGATATTTTGAGCTCCCATTTTGGATTCTCCTTTGAAACCCCTTCTAGATTGTTTCTCCATCAAAATATTATATGGTTCCAGATCATCATTTTTTCAAATATTAATTTCAAAATTCATAAGAAATTCAAACTTTTAACTGAGAGGAAGTCAATGACGTTTTTAATGTTGGGTTGGTTCATACTTTGATATAAAAAAACAAACTTTGCCGTACCTATCGTGGTTTAGGTATTATATGCCCAAGTATCAAAAATATTTTTAACATTACGGGACGGTTTTTTCTCAGTTCAGTTGTGAAGCAACGGATGGAGCAAATTTAAAACGATTTGGTATACAAAGTTAAATGATGTTGCTGATCACAAATATGCGATAAAAAAGGGGGATTTACATAGAAAATTTCAAAGTTGATGCCGATTTTTATATTAAGACGACCCCTTAACAACAATTTACCAATAGAAATTTATAGAGACATTATTCCTGAAAAAATAACATATTACACGTGTCTCTAGTGTTAATAGTCTTCGAATACGAGCGAGTGTTTCGTTTTTTTTTTCTATGACTGTACATAGTAAATCCTCCAGCATAACTAAAAAATATTTTTAATCCTTTAAGTTACAAGTAAAAACTGTTACAAAATCAGCTCTGAATGTTACGATAGTCACTAAGGAATGACCCCAAACGAAACGCAGTCGTCAGTACGAAGTTCAGTAGTTTGTATGTTTTCAGTTGTTTGTAACTCTGAATAAAAGATAAAATTCACGTTGTTTGCATATATAAAAGTAATATGCTGAAAACTATTATTAATACTTTTAATTAACTAATTAATTTTTTAATTAACCTTATTGGCTTTAACTCTAAAAGAGTATTTTTTAGTTTTTTTAAACTATAATTTAATTATTCTGAACGGACTGCTTAACGCGTCATTTGCAAGAAGGAAAAAATAAAAGTTACTCTGCCTTTTCTGATAAACGTAATGGGAAAAAATAAATAAGCCATGTTTATAAATAGTATCAAGGAAATTTGACACTGGTAAATTTAAGTAATAACTGAGCTATTAAGAACGTAGACTTACTTCAGACAGCTTGTCAAATCTTGCGAATAATTCATTTAAGATCTTAACCAGCTCGGGAGCAGTACAAGTAGAGGAGATAGCTGTAAATCCTACAATGTCTGCAAACAGTATGCTGCAAAAGAAGAAGTTTTTTTAATACAATATAGACATAATAATAACATATTTATAAAAAAACCAGATTTTTTTTCATAAATTCTTAAATGCATTATCGATGTCACCCCAGAAAAAGCTTCCTCTAAGGGCGGGGAGAGGGGGGTGTCGATAAATAATGTCACGCTATGAGGAAAGAGGTGGGTTTGTGAAGTTGTGACGTTTTGTGCCAAGGGAGAGGGGGGGGGGGCGGAGGGAAACAAATATTGTGACACAAAACATTTTTTGATTTATCATTTATTCAGTCGACATCAAAACAGCGATGAAATTTTGGACACGTATTTTGTAGGTAGCAAGGAATCCCTTCATCTCTAAAAAAAGCCTCGAGCCACGAAATGCAAGAAATTAGATTGCCTTTTTAAATACTTTTTTATCAGTTTCACATGTGGGTATGTATGTAACTCTGAATGAAAGATAAAATTCACGTTCTTTACAAATATAAAAGTAATATATTTAATACTATTATTAATACGAAAGGCTAAACTATATAACATGTTGATGTATTGTAAGTTCACGTAAACTCAGAGAGAGAGAGAGAGAGCGGATAGTAGGGTGTATCGAAAAAAACTTTTTTTCGAAATTCAATTTACTAAGTTGATAAAAAGTTGCCCCTACCTACCCACATATTCCACAAAAAATTTCAGTCTAATCAGAAATTGCTTAGGTGTTCCGCACGAGGCCTGAAGTTTGTGAATTTCTTCAAAAATATTATTTTTTTCTAATTTTTTTTTATATTAAGAATAAATGTTAAAAATAATTCAAGTTGAAAAATGAACACAGCAAAGTCGGTGGACAAAATTGGATTTGAAAAAAGGTATATTAAACAGCATTTATATCTCCCACATTTATTCTAAACTTACGTAATTTTCATCAGAACTAGCATTTTACAAGGCCATGCGGTTTGGTTAGAAACTTGTTTATGAATGTAGAATCTAACTGAATCAACACTTGAAACTGGGAATCATCTGTGATTTATGTGGAGTAAAAAGTAAAATAATATAAACTATAAACAGAATTTAAGCTACTCGTCATACAGTGCCCGCGTTCTCTCGGGACCCCCGTGATGGTAAACGAAATACAGCTCCGCTAGCGTAGCTGCTATAGGATTGTAGAAGAACATATAGTACAGCAGATATGTGACCGAATTGTGCCTTTAATGATAGAAACATGAAACTTGGCACACGTATACTACACATCAAATGATTTAATTCTGGATACGCGGCCATCTGAGATTTCGTCTATTGGAGTAATGGCAGCCGTCAAACTGCTAAATTTTCGTACTTTTTTCCAAATGTCCCCATTTTGACCATGAAAGAGCACGTTTTTGACAAACATCATACATTACATATTTAAAGTACATTAAATTTGCTACAAGTTGATATCAAAATGGACTTGTTAGCTGTAATAGTTTTTGAGATACAGCTTCTCAAAGTTTCAAATTCTCCAAATTTTGAGTTGATTTCCTTGTTTTATCATATATATGCAAAGGTCTTTATATTTTCAATAACCTGCATTGTATAAGCACTGAAGTAGACGTTTATTGAATTTAACATTTTGAAGAGGGTGGGAGAAAGGGTAAAGGTTTTGAGTGAGGGGGGAGGCTCCGGTTCACAGCCAGAGAACTGATATCCAAAAGAGAGAGAGGATATTGAAATCCAAAGCTTCCTCTGAATATCTTTAGAGTTCCATCAAACCTTTTTAAATCAAGTTAAATGACAACTGCTAAAACTGTACAGAGTTATTGTTGTTTCATGCATAAAGAGTGTGCTCCTCGTAATTATAAACTCATGTTTGTGAAAATTGCAACACCATGAAGGACTTGTGCGAATGGGCTGAAATTTTCAGCAAATGCAAAGTAGGGTATGATATGTAAATGATTAGAATTTTAGACGCGTAGCGCATGCGTACGCTGAGCAGCGCCCTCTGAACGTCAGATTTATCCGAATAAATAGACGGCTGCAGCAAGGTGTGTATGGTTATAGGTGGTTATCTGCTCGTGATAAACGTTAGATGAGACGTTGCTTACGGAGTTTAAACGGGGGAGAATCATCGGCCTTCGTGAAGCTGGATTGTCTTATCTTGAAGTAGCCGCTCGTGTGCAGCGTAACAGCAGCACAGTGATGCGTGTTTGGAAGCAATGGACGGACGAGTGTTGGACAGCTCGGAAATCCGGGAGTGGACCCTGAAAAGTGACGTCAACGCGCGATGACAGACACCTTATCCGCATGGTACTGACGGACTGTACAGCTTCTTCCAGACAACTGGCATCACAGTGGTCAACTGCTACAAGTGTTTCAACGTGTGCTTCATCAATTCGTAGACGTCTGATGCAGCGTGGACTGCGCACAAAGGCTCCTTTACAATACAGGATCACGCTCACGCTAAACTATCGCCACCTGCGGCTACAATGGGCTAATCAGCATAAGGACTGGCGTGCTGATTGGCAGTATGTTGTGTTTTCTGACGAATCCCGCTTTAATTTGTGGCATCATGATAGCTGCATTCGCGTCCTACGTTATGCCGGTGAACGCCACCTTCCAGAGTGCATTATCGAACGTCACAGTGGACGAACACCTGGAATCATGGCCTGGGGTGCCATATCATATCACGGACGATCTCAATTGCTACGAATTGTGGGTAGCCCGAACAGCAACCGGGACATCAATGAAGTTCTACAGCCCCAAACTTCCTTCAAGGCTTGTCTGGCGCTGTATTTCAGCAGGATAATGCCCGCCCTCATGTCGCTAGGACAGTTAAATCCTTCCTTGCATCGCAGCAAGTACAGCTTCTTCCCTGCCCAGCGTATTCCCCAGATATGTCGCCGATTGAACGTGTGTGGTATATGTTGGTCGGCGTCTCGTTACGTGATCCTCGTCTTGTTGCTTCTATAGACGAACTTTGGGTAAGCATACAAACAGTATGGAATGCTATTGATCAGGCAGACATTAAAAATTTGTTTGACCCCATGCCACGTCACGTAGCAGCACTTATTGCAGCTCGTGCTGGCTACACAAAATACTAATTTCAATATTTTTAAATTGTTTGTTGGCTTTCTAAGTTTGATCATTTTTTTCGACCACTATCACTCAGTTGTGTATTAAATTTCATTTAATTATGACGATTCCTTCATGGTGTTGTAGTTTTCACAAACATGAGTTTATATTTACTATCTTTCTCTAAATTTGTAAGCGTCTACTATTGAAGACAAAATTCCATCAATTTTGGTCACATATCTACTGCGCATTTTGGACGATTAAAAAAGAACTATAAAGCACCCCCTAGCGGTAAAAGTTAAAATCCACTTAAAACACACAATGCGATAGAATTTTATTAGAAAAGGAAAAAAAAAATCTATGATTTTTTTTCCTAACATACGCTATTAACCTTGTGAATATCGAAACAAAGAAGCACATAAAATATATTCAGAGGCCACCATTTCGAGCGTCCGCCATTACTGAGATATTCGAAATCTCAGATGGCCGCGTATCCAAAATGACTCGTAATTATACGTAGTATATGCACACCAAGTTAAATGCTTCTATCATTAAAGGCACAATTCCACTTTTTTTTGTCATATATCTGCTGCACTAATATTTCTTTGGTTGAGGAAACAGACTCGAAATATTTCGGCCATGGTGCTCCAGTAAATGGTACAGGGAAAGAAATTGTAGCGTTTGTAGATTCCGTTTCATGATTTATGGGGAAAAAAAAGTTCTATTGATAAAAAACATAAATGCTATCGGTTGTGACGGCACATCAGTTAACACTGGAAAATCGAATGGTGCTATTAGACTTTCAGAAAAGTCTTTAGAACCCTCACTACAAGGCGTGGTATGTTTTCTTCATTTAATGAATTACTACTTAGAATGTCTGGCAAATGCTCTCAAAATTTAGCAGAAAAGAACCCTGCAAGCTTTTCCCATGCAAGATTACTTCTGTACAATGTGGAATGGATAACATTCTGGAGATTTGTATCTAAATACTTGCTGCAATCTATGATTTAAAAAAATGCTTATATGCATGAATAATTGTATGCTGAGATTCGATTGTAAAAACGCAAAGAGCATAAACCTTTATTATAAATTCTGAAAGTTTACTTAACTCTGAACTTGGATCACTAGTTGCAATGTATAGCCTCAAAACTGTTTGCCATCTTGAGCCATCTTGCTTGGGAAAAGCTTGCAGGGTTCCTTTCTGCTAAATTTTGAGAGCATTTGCCAGACATTACAGCTTTAGAAATATCCCATAAGTATTTTTGACTCAATTCTTTGACATCAGCTTCTGGTAAAATGCGTTCTATTATCTTTAAGTTCATGACTGGTAGATCTTAGCAATCTTGTAAGAATTCCCCAATAGGTCAACTAAAAGAATTTTGTCCAGTAGTTAGCCTATCAAGAGCCACCGTTAACTTTCTAAGTGGTAATTCATTAAATGAAGAAAACATACCACGGCTTGTAGAGAGGGTTCTAAAGACTTTTCTGAAAGTCTAATAGCACCATTCGATTTTCCAGTGTTAACTGATGTGCTATCACAATCGATAACTTTTATGTTCTTTAACAATATAACTTTTTTTTTCCATAAAACATGAAACTGAAGCCATAAAAGATACAATTTCTTTCCCTGGGCCATTTACTGGAGCACCATGTCCGAAATATTTAGAGTCTGTTTCCTCAACCAAAGATATATGTTCTTCTACAATTCTATAGCAGCTACGCTAGCGGAGCTGTATTTCGTTTACCATCACGGAGGCCCCGAGAGAACGCGGGCACTGTATGACGAGAGGCTTAAATTCTGTTTATAGTTTATATTATTTTACTTTTTACTCCACATAAATCACAGATGATTCCCAGTTTCAAGTGTTGATTCAGTTAGATTCCACATTCATAAATAAGTTTCTAACCAAGCCGCATGGCCTTGTAAAATGCTAGTTTTGGTGAAAATTACGTAAGTTTAGAATAAATGTGGGAGATCTAAATGTTGTTTAATATACTTTTTTTCAAGCCCAGTTTTGTCCCCCGACTTCGCTGTGTACATTTTTTAACTTGAATTATTTTTAACATTTATTCTTAATATAAAAAAAAAAAATTAGAAAAAAATAATATTTTTGAAGAAATTCACAAATTTCAGGCCTCATGCGGAACACCTAAACAATTTCTGATTAGACTGAAATTTTTTGTGGAATATGTGGGTAAGTAGGGGCAACTTTTTATCAACTTAGTAAATTGAATTTCGAAAAAAAGTTTTTTTCGATACACCTTAGCGGATAGTCAATAGCTTTGAAAATCAGAGGGAAATCAGTATAGTTTAAAAGCGTGTGTTTTAGATTTCTTAAACTATAATTTAAATTATTCCACTCCTGGCAGCTTTATTTTTTTGAATTGAGGGTCATTCCATAGTGACTAACGTAACATTCAGAGCTGATTTTGTAACTGCTTTTCCTTGTAACTTAAAGGATAAAAAATATTTTTTACTTATGCTGGTGGATTTACAATGTACATGGTAGCTATGTCTCATTTCTGTTTATAATTTAAAACGAAATTACTGACAGTACACTGTTAAAAAAATGTCCTGAAAATAACGAAAAAATATACGGCAGCTGAGTTGCCGGAGTGTTTCCGTTTCGTTAATTATATTTCCGTGATTTTGAAAAAACTCCGTACGTCATTTTTCCGTTGCTCATTTTTTTCGTTTCTTAATTCTCCGTTCTTCATTTTTTCGGCTCCTCGCTTATACGTTATAGGTTTTCACCTATACGCCTATATTTATATTAGATTACATCAATCTCGCATAAAATACTCAAATATTTTGAAGATGGAATGATAAATGCATAGTATTTCTGAGCGCATAACTTCAAAACATTAAAAAGTATTAACAAGGCGCATTTTTTAAAAAAATATATTCTCTTACGTTTGAGGAAAAATTAAGTTCTTCCATTTTTTTTTTCCTTTCTGAATCAAATTGAAGAAACTGCTTTCGTCACTTTTTTGAGGATGAGTTTCGTCGAATGTAACGAAATATTTCTTCATTCTAGTTTCGTCAAAAATACAATCATTTTTGTATTTTTGACAGCATTAATGTCGTCAGATTAGTTTCGTTGTAGTTGAGCATGTTAATTTACTCAATTTTTGAGTATATCTACTTATATTAAAAACTGAGTATCTTTCTAACTATCTTTCTTTCTATCTATGTCACGCTTCTTTCTCCTGAACGCCAATGAACTGAAAGCCGAACCAGGTACCGATAGATAGGTAATTTTTCAGGCTTCATTAGTTTCAAACTATATAATTATACGATTTTAATTATACGATATCAATTAATAAGTAGTCAAGTTTAAAGCGATTAAGCCTAATAAATGATTAAATATGAAATCCATTCTTGCAAACCGTCGTTGCTATGAAACAGTGATAACAATGATAATGAGAATTTTGAATGAAGGCTTAACTAAATCAAACACGAAACTCATAAGCGGGCCACTTTTATCGCTAGCTACTTGTAATATTTTGAAAAATTCATTTGTTGAAAAGCCATCTACTTATATTAAAAACTGAGTGTCTATGTCTGCTTTTTTTCTTTGAGCGAGCTGAACTTACTGAAACTCTCCTCAACATCTTGAAGGCGCGTAGCATCTCAATAATTCGAATGATTTTTTATATAGGAAAAAAGTAAAGGCGTGAAGCGCCTATTAGCGAGCCGCCTTGGCGGGGAGTACTTTCTTGAAATTTTTCTCACTACTTTCAAGGCACGAAGTGCCCGTGCAACGCTGGGCCACGTGCGTGGTATGTCTTGAAATCGAATGAACATTAAATTATATCAAATAATATAATTTCAGAATGAGGTAAAAGTTAGAGAGGGGAGACGTTATGCATCAACATGCCGCAGGAAGCTAATCTAGCTGCCCTGGCAGCTAGTATGTCTTTATGTTTTGAGCAGATTAGTTTTCTTATTTTAGTTGATATTTTTATCAGACTCAATCACATCAAAACTTTATAATCTTACAACTAGGGATGCATCGATTAATTTGCGGTACCGATTAACCGGCCACTTTGTCGATTATGATCGATCGGCAAAATCGGGCCGATTAATCGGCCGAAAAAATATATGTTTTAAATATTGTTCTTTAAAGTATACCTTTACTAAGAAACTATGATGAATAATTTTATTAACAGTAATGATAATCCTCACAGTTGATACAAAGTTTTTAATGAATTAATTCTCCTACTTTGAATAAATATACACATAGACAATGTTGCAACATTTTTTATGTGGCGGTAGTTTCCTCCTTAGCACAGTGCTTTTACACAATCTCTAATTTTCATAAAGAATAAAAGTCTTGAATTAAATTGTTGTTAATTATTAAAAATTTCAAATTGAAAGTAATCCTAAATTAGAGTGCTCACCACAGACTCACCCTCCCCTTTTTTTGCATTTTCATGTCCAACATGAAAATGAATTAACAGTGTGTTGATGTTTTTTTTTTATTTACAATAACATGAAAATTGGTTCTAAGAAATTTGATAAAATATTGCAATTATTTTGTGAAAATTAGGAAAATGGGAAAAAAATCTTCTCTCAGAAATAAATTACTTACTATTTCTAAACTCGGAATTGTATAAGAGAGAAAAAACAGTGATGGTAAAATTGAAGGAATTAAAAACATTATAAAATAATTAATTGGCTGAGCCGATTATCAACAGCCAATCAATCGGTAATCGGCCAATTTGCTTATCGGTGCATTCCTACTTACAGCCATTATTTCTCTTTTTATATGTAGTTTCACACAACCTAAAAATATAAGAGATTGTAGGGGAAAAGAAGCAACAAATTCAATTTTATTGATTTTGAAATTCAGATGTTTAATTTCTTCAAAATGAAACAGCAGCAGTTAACTCTTTGTCATTAACTACCTGTTCCTTATTTTGCTCTGTTAACAGTGCAGGGTTTAAATTTTTAGAAGCAATGCAATAAATCACAAGAAAACAGTACAGTTACGAATCATGAATGCAGTGAATTAGTAGATCAATAGCTTGATTCAAATGAAAACATTGCATTTTCTGAAAATTATTACTTTCATTTTTTTAATGCACTATAGCTCTGATTTGATTGTCCGAACTTTTAATGATGCTTAAATAAAGACTTATACATTGTTTTTTTTATTCATTTCTTAATAGGCATTGAGCTAATGGTTAAAATAAATGAGTAAATGAAGTAAAGTCATAAAGTAAAAAAGCTAAGTTTTGAGACTAAGCTTTTAAATCTTGATATAAAATTACAAAAATCATTTCACAAAATTTTACTAACCCTTAGCACCAGTAAGTTTATACATGCAACTCTTAAAATGCACAATTGGTTTACATCATGAAATAACTAACTGTTAACTCTGGACTCGGATTAAAATAAAAATAGCAGTAACAAAAATAAAAATTCTTACCTCCTATCTGCAATAAAAGTTGCTCAAAAAAGGCAACAACAGAGTGAGTAGATTTTAAAATGTACTAACATACCCTTTTGTTGCCCATTTTGATTCTATCTATTGCGATAAACAAAGTCTTAAAAATGTTGAGCAATGAAAACGCGGAATACCGCATAATCACATGATATCACATGAAAAGATCCAAATTATTTTTTCAGTTAATTTGATTAACTACGCAGAATCCTGGAATAATTCTTATTCGAATGCTATAAACATTGTCAACGCTCTTCGACGAAGCATTTTCAAATTGAAACAAAATGGCACACATAATCATGTCCCGAGGAATACGATTACTAAATAACACATTCGCATGTGATGTTATTTGTGAAGTAACTATCCAAACGTCGTCGCGACACACGTCTTCTTTTCCATGCTAATGCGAAGAATACAAGTCGCTTTCACAGAAGATTAAGCATACATATTAATTCTCGATGACTGCGCTTCTCGATGAACTTTTGCAACGCATTTTGATACAGTTACGCTGCAGCGACAATAAAGGCGGGAAGATAACTTCCTCGTTCGATTTTTTTTAACCACAAAACCGGGTAAATTCCGTTTTTGTTTCTCCAACTCGGTAATTCACGGAATATTTCCGTTTTTCTAAGGAAAAGATACGTTTTGAAACGAAAACGGAAATTTCCTGTTAAAATCAGTAAAAATCTTCCTGAAAATTCAGGTTTTTTTTAACAGTGTAGATATTTTTTCAACCAAAATAGCAGTGCGACTAACGTAACATTTTTGCAACCCTGAAAATTAATGCTCATGTTGTGAGGCAAAAATTTCTGAAAGTTAAGCAAGTGTGTTAAAAAATGGATGATATATTTGAAAAATGTGTAAAGTTGGCTTTTAAAAACATAAAACACATTTATTAAATCTTATTTTTTTAGTCGTAAGTGTCACTTTTACTCAAGATGGCGTGTAACTAACGTAACCATTGAAAAACAAGCAGAAACCACATTACAAACTATTTATTATGGCTAATCTCAGTGATAATTGCAATACTTTTTCTTTTTTTTTAAACTTCTTATGTTGTACGATGTAAAGAGTGGATGTAAAGAGTTACAGTAAAAAAGAACATTCTGTTTGATCAAGATTAAAGTATTTCGATTCTTATAAAAGCGTGATATTGAAAGGAAAAGAACCTTTTCAAAACTTTCCAGAGTAATTCTCCAAGGAGGAAGATTAATATTTCCATTCGAAAATTCTTAACAAAATAAATGAAAAGTTATTAATATCAAAATAACAAATAAAAGTAGTAAGTGTTATATCTGGTAATCTCTCTCAAACTGTTTCAAAATAGAATGGAATCTGTATATTTTAATTTTAATTCATTCATTATGTGTTTTCTCTAACTAATTTAAAACTTCTGAAATGATATCGCAAGTTTTGTTGTTTATTTTATAAATGATGAATTTTATGAAATAATATTTTCTTTTCTGCTTTAGATACTTCATTACAGAGTAATTTGAGAATCATATTTTTAGTGTATTTTAACCCATTTATGCCCAAGTTTTTTTTAACAATTTTTTTCAATTTTTATTTGCTTAAAACTCTTACTTGGAATGAAGTTAAAAATAAAAGACAACGTGTCCAAAAGTACAAATAAAATATTTAAAAAAGTTTGAAAACTATAGCAGATAGCTATTTCGGGGCTATTACAAATGAAGCCCCATCATCAGTGCGGAAGGAGGATGGTTCAACTGACCACAGTCAAGTGAACCAGGAATGCGAGAAACGCGAAGGTACGTAAACAGAACAGAAAAAGTTTCAGTTCTGTTTATGTACCTTATGTAAATGTAGTCACACGACATCGTATGTATCGTTGTATTTATTTATCTAACAAAAAAATGGACTCAACTTATTTCAATCCAATAATTACGAATTTGATTTTCCGCTCAATGTTAATATTTATTCGTAATCATCTAAGTTGTATAAAGCAAAAACAAATCATGGTACCCAATGTCCGGTGCATTCACCCTTTTCCACTACCGAAAAACTTTAGTTTTTAAATTTCGTATCGATCTCTCCCTACACGAAATCTTATCAGCATTGCCACCCACAAAATCTATTTCAGACGATCTAAATGTGCTACTAGAATTTTAAAATGGGACTTCGCTTCAAAACGAGCCCAGTCAGGAAGCGTGGACCGCTTTCAAATAAAATCAAGAGAGCTGCCTAACGCTCTAATTGCCGCTCAGAGTAAATATTTCAAAAGAGCTTTCCCTTGCCGGAGCTTTTTTTCTCCTCCTCTTCCTTAAAGCGTCGCGCGCAATGAAGCGAGGCTAAAATTAAACCTCCGTTTTCCACGAATGTGATTTCTAAATTAGATTTATTTAACCAGAGATCTGGAGCTGCTTTAAACTTTATAACTTCTTTTTTTTCCTAAAATGGGAATGGTAGTTAAGTCGACACGTTTCCGGCTTCAAAGGATTTCCTTATTTTGTTTGCTCGGTAATTATTAGCTTTTATATCAGTGGAGTTTATGACGTCATTTTCTTTTTCGATGGAAAGTAGAACTCTTAAATATATGCACAGATTTAATATTATTTACTAGCCTATTACACGGCGTTGCCCGGGTGCTTATTAATACAACATAGCTAATTATAATTAATATATGGGTTATTTTCTCAATTCGTTAACTTTTGTGTCCTTCATCCATATCTTCCAATTAAACACCTATTTTCATTATCTAATGCTATGTTCTATTCAAGATGCTCATAAAGAGTAATGACAACGTGCATTGGCACTATTTTGCACTTAAATTATATATTTAAAAAAATAATATGTATGCAAAATGTCATTTCCGTCCCCTGTCCCCACACACATTTGTCAACTTTAAAAAAAAATTACTATATGAAGAAACATTTTTAAAAATTAATACATATGCATTATGATACAGTACAAGTGTGTACTTCAATGTTCCATGTAAGCATTCCTTATCATATTTACATATTTTGATAGAGAGCTCAACTTATACGTGTCCCCAGGTTTTGAAAAAAAATTCTCCCAAGTAGAAAAACCTTCAATAAAATCCTATAAATGGTGCTAGTTCATAATAAAATAGCTCAAAATGTTTAAGAACATTCTTCTCAGCAGAAAAATACGCTTTAAACAAAGTTTACACTACTTTTAGGGTGTGTGAGGCTTGTTTTATCTTAAAAATTCTATGCGTGACTTTATTCAATGTCATTTCCGTCCCCCTGGTTATCTTCCAGAAAATTTAAATAAAATTAAAAAAAATTCCACTGCCGAATTTGTTCTTGCGAACACTTTTAAGGTATCAACAGTTAAATTAAAGATATGAAACACTTTTCACACTGTTTTCGAAAGCCCACTGTTTTGTCATTTCCGTCCCTGTCATTTCCGTCCCCACTTACGAAGTGGTTTCGGGAGAGTGACATTTTAATGGATTTCAAAAATTTTAATGCACGTTATTTATATTGTTGTGTTATTTTTTAATACTTTTAGCAAATTCAAATGGCAATAAGTTAGGCACATTGTTCAATCTTTAAAATTCATTATAATTTAGAAAGAATGATATTTAGTTGTATGGAAGTTGTTAGTTGTTTAATTAGTTACATCTAAATTTTAAAACTTAATAAGAATAAAATTTTATAAATTTAACTATTCTAATCAATATTTTAAAAGTAGTTTAGAATATTTTGTGTTTCAAAGTGTTTTTCTCTCACTGAGTAGAACAAAATTAAGCATTTAAAAATAAATCCAAACGTTAATTGTATTTTATTTCCACGAAATTTTTCATGGTAAGTTTTCTACACAATTTTGTTTGTCTCTTCTATTCTAGGAACAGTCTGTAACATTTACATTATTGTTTAGTTATGGTTAACAATTCAAGTATAAATTCGAAATTTTATTTTTTATATTTGGATTTTGTTTATTTATTTTTTCAAACTGTTAGTTGTTAAATTATTATACTCTTTAGGTAAAGTTCAAATGATATAATGGAGATGAAAAAAGTAGTTTAGAATATTTTAAACTCCAAAATAGTTTTTATCTACGAAACAGATCAACATTAAAGGAATATATTTTTCAAAAGTAAATTTTTAAAATCTTAATTAAATTTCTCCTTGTTAGTTATCATATAATTCTGTTTTCTTTTTTTATTCTTAGAATAATTTAGAACAAATTCATTATTATTTTAGCTAACTTATGACTTAAAATACTTATATAATAATAATTATTCGTTCTATTTTGTAATTATGTTTACTTTTATGTTAAATTGCGTTAAGCATTAAGAGTAAGGCTCTTCACCGTCACAGAGACTGATATAAAGCGAGTTGAAACCCTGCTACCGAAAAATCTGAAGTCAATTCCAAATATCATGAAGCTTCATCAGTTGGTTTGGAATGAAAATAACAAATCAGTAAAGTTTAAATCCAACGTTAAAAATGCACAAATATACAGGTATACTGTACATTTTTAACGTTGGATTTAAACTTTACATCTATCGCACAAAGGTATTTATTTTCTTCTTTTCTTAACAAATCAGTGTTAGGTTTACGCATGCTAACTTGCCTTTCTTGCGAAACCGATCTTTCTTGTACTCATTATGCTTCGAGTCCGCCTACAGTTAATATTTTATAGACTAAATAAAAATAAATGTAAAACAGACAAATGAAAAAATAAAGAAACTTGTAACCCTTTGCAGTAAAAAAAAGTTGGTATTGTAAAAGTTTAAAATTCCAACGAAAAATACTACTATTTCTTTAAAAAATTAGATTTAATCTGTTTTGTTTGTAAATAATGTAAAAAAAAATATATGAAGCAATATTCTAAATGGTGTATTTTGCTTTCTATGTCATTATTTATCAAATGAATAAAGTTTTAAAAATATTTCTTGAGTTAGGGAAGTGTTTAAGCCGGGAGATGGTAATTACACTTTTTACATTAAACTTAAGCTTAAAACTGTCATTAAAATTTTATTTTTAAGTTTTTTTCGTTGCTGAGCACTGATTTGTGATCTTAAATGAGTTGTCTTTAAACAAATATTAACAATAATTAATTAATTACAAGTTGAATTTTTCCTACTTGGCATTGGCAACAGTTAACGTGTTGAGAAAATCACCCATATACGAGCCGGCGCATCAAGATTAAGTTTCACCACTTTGGATCCAGCGCGTGCTTGTGTGTTTGAGAGGTTGTCTTTTCTGGCCAGTAATCGCGTTTTGGTAATTTTTCACTGTGAGCAATTATTAGCGGCACGTGGATTTGGCAAAGCTTAGCAATGTGCCAAAAGTTTTTTCTGGTAACCCTACTCCGCAACAATGAAAATATGAAAGTAAAAGTTAAGGAATTGGATCCAAAGTGGTGAAACTTAATCTTGATGCGTCGGCCTGTCGTCTATATAGCGGCTCTAATTATAATTATTTTAAAACTTATTTCATGCTAAAATGAAGTAGGTGAGCCTTAAATTGATATTTTATTGTTAATCGTAATCTTTATTTGAAAATATCAATATTTAAATGGTTTAAATTTTATCAATTTGTATGCTGAAAGGCCCATCTATATTACTTTACATATTCAAAATTAAAAGAAAATGGCCATTTTGAGACAAAAAATTTGCATTTTGAGCTTTTTGGATATTTTTAAAATTTCAAAACCCCGCCTATGTGAATTTTAGTGCACCTAGAAACCTCTGTGGCAAGTTTGATGAAAATCCAACGAAAACGGTAGATTTGTATAAGGAACGAACAAACATACAAACAAACATGGATATATACATACATCCGTTTATATATATATAGATTGATGAAGTTGCATTGGAATGCTAAATAGAATAATCGTATAAATAACACTATTTATTAATGATAATCTTCGACCATCGCCTTTTATGGATGGTCGAAAACTATACTTAATATTTTCTTGGTTTTATCTCCATATATTATTTCTCTAAGCCGAATCCTATACCCGGTCGAAACTAGCGCATTTCTTTATCGAATTGCAAGAAAATTTATGATTTTGAAGCTTATCCCGCGGGCTATTGACGAAAATTCGACCCACCCTCTAAAAAGTGTCGGTTCGTTTTTTATTCGAACTTCAATTTTTGGGCACAAAATTGTCTCTATCTAGCGAAATAATTGTCGTATCGTCTCCATTTTTATTTCGTTCGAAAGATAAAAAAAAAATGCGTTCTTTAGAACGTTTCTCCGCTAGCACCGCGTAACGAGAATCTCGAAAATCCACGTTTAAGCGACTTATAAGCGATTGAAGTTTGAAAAAGTTAAATTTTTTGCTCAACTGTTAAAATCGTTACATTGTTGTTCAAATCAATTTTAAATGCGACATTTCAAGCCAAGGCTTTGCTCGGTAAACCTTAATTGTAACTTTTATTGTTTCAAAATACTATGGTAGTTTTGCGATAACGTTAGTATTTAGTTTAGTAGTAGCCTTGGGTATTTGATTTTAATATAGGGTATCACTTTTGTAGTAGTTGTAAAAGTGAACGTGTCTTTGATCTTTTTGAAAAGTTGTCAGAACGACGGCAGTAGATGGCTATGTTGTGCAAATGAAGCCAATAAAAATTGTCGTATTAAATTTTAAGTTTAGAGTTTTTTTTTTTTTTTTGCGGAATTCCGCACGGGTGACCTAGTTAATAGGTATTTTTTCTGCAAGAAGTACTTGGTAGTTTAACTCAGTGGGCAATTCCATTGTGACTAACATAACAGTTAGAATACATTTTTAATTTTATTTTCTGTGTGCGAGCCTTATTTTTGTCACAACACCAAAAATAAGGTGTTATTCTTCTCCGCATAGATGAGTTGTTTAAGTTAATATACAAAAATGATAATTTTACTTACAATTTTTGACAGTTAGGGAGCATTTTGATCAACGTGACTAACATAACAGATTTTCAACCCTCAAAATTTTGTATTAAATTCATCAACACAATTCTCTGAAACTAAATCATAAAATTATTATTTTTTCCCTGATAGTATCTATGTGAAAGGTTATTTTCACATTAATAATTGTAAATTTGACATATATTTTAAATAATATTACAAAAAGTAGTATTTTAATAAAACTTGCCTGTGACTAACATAACGTGACTAACATAACACACAATTACACATTTGACTTTTTGTGTATTACAGGTAATATTAATACAAATATTAGAATGCAAACAAGATTTTATTGAAGATTAACACACATGTTTACCTGTAAACAAAATTTCCAGTTCAATTTTGTATTTAAAGTAATAATGTCTGCGGGAATTTACAGATGTTTGCGACAAGACTTTCGAAATTTGAGTTCCTTAAATCCAAAATTTGTTCTCATTTGTGGGAAACACAAAGGTTGCCTCAGAGCTTTTTCTCACGAAGAGAACTTCATAATCATTTTCATTCATGCTTAAAACCTGCCTACCATATTTCTTTTTCGACTTACAAGAGGTAAATACCACCATAATAAAATTACCCACTGTCTTAGTTTTTGTATCTCGGAACAGTCCGGGAGAATTTACTTCAAAATCATTAGCAGCGTCGTCTTCCACAATTTCTCTTTAAAAAAAAAAAAAAAAAAACTTCTTTTCTTGGGACATCATCCCCTGTATTTTTTAATAAACAAATTTTAAATTTCTTCATATTTACAGCATATCATTATTACCGAAAAACCTATATGGGGATTCCTATTTTCAAACAACAAGTCTAACTCTTTCTTTTCAGCCTTGTCACTTTCATTCAAAAATAAGCAGTTTATCTTCAATTCTTGTTTCTTTTGTTACTGAAGTAATTCCGTTGCAAAATTTCCAAACTTTGCCCATGTAAAACGCTGCTCCACATGTTGTGCTGCTACACATGTGGGCACTTTCCATGAACTAATTTCATAAAACCCCATGACCTGTACATGCTGGAGGCAGTTAGGGTCCTATATGTTTTTAAAGTGAGCAGCAGCTCCATAAGTTCATAGAAAAACTAACTGCACAGCGATCCCGCATATAGCTATAAAGTAATTTAAATTTTTTTCATTGAAGATGTTGACTTCGTATGGCGAGTGCTTACTTGCGTCGCAAAATACAGCATAAAATTTCGACTCCAAGTTTACTATTAAAAGAACTGTTTTGAAAATAAATTACAGCAGTATACAGGGTGTCCACTCCAATCGTGGACCAATAGCTAATTTCTAAACCATTAGAGATAAGCATATAGTTTATTTAGGAAAAAATCTCCAAATTACGAAAGGAATTTTGGGTCTATTCAATGTTTTTCAAAAAATCAAATTTTGAAAGAGTTACGCAATTTAAATTTTTATACAGCCCCCCAGTCCAATCAATCATATTTAGTAAAACATTCTTGATACTGTAACGTTTAAAACTAAAAAAAAATCACTCTTCTACGACAAAAATTGACCGAGTTATGACGTTTTGAAAAATCAAGATTTTGCATTGTTTCATGACGTCATCGAGAGATCGCTTTAGGGACCGTATGCGAAATCCTTCAAAATCTTGATTTTTCAAAACGTCATAACTCGGTCAATTTTTGTCGTAGAAGAGTGATTTTTTTTTAGTTTTAAACGTTACAGTGTCAAGAATGTTTTACTAAATATGACTGATAGGACTGGGGGGCTGTATAAAAATTTAAATTTCGTAACTCTTTCAAAATTTGATTTTTTGAAAAACATTGAATAGACCCAAAATTCCTTTCGTAATTTGGAGATTTTTTCCTAAATAAACTATATGCTTATCTCTAACGGTTTAGAAATTAGCTATTGGTCCACGATTGAAGTGGACACCCTGTATATGATCACACTAATTTCTTTAAAATAAGATGTTCAATAAATTAATTTGTTTCAAAAATAAATTGTTTGCTTAAGATTTAAGTATTTCTTGAATAGCCATATTATGTTAGTCACACACAGTGATGTTATGTTAGTCACAAGTCCTATGGCCAAAAAAAAGGAAATTCTTTATGAACAATCTTATCAATCTAACTGTACCCATCCCATAGAAGAGATCAGGGGGGCAAACATAAAAAATATTATTTCCATAAGGGACTAACTGAATTAATTCATGTTTTTGTGACTAACATAACAAGTAAATCAGACTGAATACCTATTAACTTTGCAATATTAATTTTATGATAAAACAAAAAAATATACATATTTGTGTAAAGCAAAAGAACCATTCTTCAATAATGAAAAAAAATTTCATTATTATTAGCAGTTTTTTTTAACTATATATGAATCTGAAAAGTTAGAAAAATATGCGATGTTTTGGGTAACTGCATATGTTATCTTTACAGCCATTTTTCAGAGGTTTGGAGTAATATCTTATGAAAACTTATGTTGAATTCTAAAAATTTGAAAAATTATCTTTAAAATGATGTATCACAAAATATATATATTGAAAGATGAAAAAACCACGTCTAGGTTGACATTTACATGGAATTACCCCAGTGTTTAAACAAATTTAATTTTAGAAAAAAAATATAACAATGCTTGTAATATGATATTTGTTTAAATATGAGAGAATTAATAGTTTACTAAGATAATTGATTATCAATCTTTTTCTATCATATGTACTACACGTAAAAAACAAACAATTTTGAAATTTTATCACACGACATGGTATGTTTCGTTGTATTTATTAAAGCAAGAAAAAAAAGAAGCTTTGGAATCCAATTTCCCCCAATGCAAGAATTTTGAACTATTTTTACTCTCAGTATTATTATTTATTTATTGAACGTATTAAGAATTTACTAAGGTAATTGATCACCTTTTTTATATTTTTAAAATCGTAAATCACAAATCTAAGAAGCAAGCGAATTTGAAATATAGGCACAGGAAATCGTGTTACCCGTTGCATTTATTAAACAAATTTTAAGTTGATCGTTAAAGATTTTAAAAAGTTTGGTATGCCTTGACCACGGAGAGATGCCAGCTGAGCTGGAAGAGGAAAAGACCACTTCACTTTTTTACAGGTAGGATAGACCGATCAGTGTATGAACACTGAAGTGAAATTTCATAATCAAAAATTTGTAGCATCGTTAAAAATTGTAGTATTTGCAACGTGACAGTAAAAACACTTTAGATGTGATGTGTGTAATTATTTGTAAAAAAATGCAAGAATTTTAATGATTCTGCATCACGGGTTTTTGTGAGGTTGAAATGAAAAAAAAAAGTGCCGAAAATAACACCGAACCACCGGAGAACACCGAAAATATAAAGGGAAATCAATTTAACTTTCACTGAAATCCCGCTTGGACTGAAAACACGTAACTGCAAATGAATATTAAGTGAAAACCAAGATTTTTTTTTACATACACATTTTTGTTCTTATAAATCTTTTTTTTTCGTGTGAAAATAACTTTCTTTTCGCACAGGAAAATACACCATTCCACTTAGCAAACAACACGAATGAAGTATTTATTGTAGCTATATTTCTTCGCGAATAGCAGCTAGTTATCCAATTATCTCCCTCGAAAGGTAATTCATTTCTCCATATAATTACACCACGAAAAAGTTTTACTTCTGCTCCGGTTCATATACTTGAAGCACAGGATTTAGTTAGAGCTGATGTATGATATGATGCAGATATATATATATTAGGGTGGAGCGAAAAAAACAAAGTTTTTATTTTCGAATCGTAATAGTGCGGAAAAGTTGCGATTGGTGAAGAGTTACAAAACAAAACAAAAATTTTTGAAATCGGATAATATCTTCCGTTCCCGCAACGAGCCTGAAATTTTGAAAAAATGAAAATTTTCATGTGTTTTTAGCGATTTGTTTAAATTTTTGTTTTAATGTTTAATTTTAATGCTCTTGGGCAGAAAAGTTACGTTTGGTGAAGCCTTCTGAAATTTTGAAAAATATATTGAAATCGAATAATACCTTCTGATCCAGAAACAAGCCAGAAAAACCAAAAAATTATAAAACTTCAGCTTTTTTTTGGGGTGATGAAAAAAATTAAAAAAAAAAATGTTCTCATTTTTTTTTCCTTTTTTACCCGGTATCATTGCGTAAAGCCTTTTAAAAAGCACTATATTACTCTTAAACATTAATTTTTTTCTTGATTTTTCAAGTATCTTCTAAACATGCAAAACTACCATTTTTTACAACAATGAAACATTTTCAAATAATCGAGAGTTATAAAATATTTTCCAAAATTTCTACAATCCAGTACAAAAATCCACTAAATAAAACACCCATTCCAAAAAAAAGACTAATTTTAATCACTAAACTATAAACAATTTTGATACCTAACTAATTATATACAGTTTCTTAATCCCCTTTATAATTATGTTACCTAACTTAACTGACTACCCACAGAATCCTTGAACATTAATTTAATTAGAAACTTATTTTAAAATTAAAACTTCTTTAAAATTAAACCTAGTTAGGTTAGGTAGTGTATAGAATGAGACTGCAAAATGCAATTCAATATTCAGAAACTAACATATAATGAGGTTAAAATAGTTTATCGTTTAGGGATAAAAAATATTGTTCATCTTATGAGTGAGTGTTTTGTTCAATGGATTTTTGTACTGAAAAAGTTAAACAAATTTAATAATTAGGTATGGGTATGAAGTTGTATGTAAAAATTATGTATTATTTTTTTCTGTTTAGCTCCCAGTTGTTTTTTAATGGCGCTTTTGTTTTTAATACGCTTTTACTAGTTTCACATGTGGTTTGTCAGTATGTATGTAACTCTGAATAAAAGATAAAATTCACGTTCTTTAAAAATATAAAAGTGATATATTTAATACTATTGTAAATACTAAAGGCTAAACTATATTATTACTTGTTGATGTTATTGAATGCTATTATTAGTACTAAAGGCTAAACTATATTACATGTTGATGTATTATAAGGTTCATGTAAACTTGTAATTTGAAATGGTTTAAAGCTTTACAGTTTGATTAACTCTAAATGCGTATTTTTTAGTTTTTTAAACTTAAATTTAATTATTTATTTTAAAATAATTTTGTGTATGAAAAATTAGAAATCAACAAAATCTAAAATTTGTTTTGTCTTCTACACTAATACATTCCTTATATTTATGGCTTTCATATGAAATGTGTTCCAAAATCATCACCGAGATGCTTATAGTAACCTTTTAATCACAAGTTTCTCTGCAATCGTGTTTCAAATGTTCAGTTGTCATGATAACATGTTTTAACATTTTTTGCATAAGGCTAATGGGGTGTGTGGGGCAGTAGTGCCCTCTCCTTGTCAAATGCTTTCCAATCCTTAATTTTTGTTACACCTTGCCCCACTTTGCCTGGGACTGTGTTACTGTAGGCACCAAGATAACCTTGCCAACTAAAAGTAACTAAAAAGCAAAAAATAATGGATAACATTTACATGAAATTTTTTACCCATACCTAATTATTAAATTTGTTTAACTTTTTCAGTACAAAAATCCATTGAATAAATCACTCACTCATAAGATGAACAATATTTTTTATCCCTACCTCATTATATGTTAGTTTCTGAATTTTTAATTGCATTTTACAGTCTCATTCTATACACTACCTAACCTAACTAGGTTTAATTTTAAAGAAGTTTTAATTTTAAAATTAGTTTCTAATTAAATTAATGTTAAAGGCTTCTGTGGGTAGTCAGTTAAGTTAGGTAACGTAATTATAGAAGGCACAGACTACAAAAGGGGATTAAGAAACTGTATATAATTAGTTGGGTATTAAAATTGTTTATAGTTTAGTGATTAAAATTAGCGTTTATTTTAGGAGTGGGTGTTTTATTTAGTGGATTTTTGTACTGGATTGCAGAAATTTTGGAAATTATTTTATAACTTTCGATTATTTGAAAATGTTTCATTGTTGTAAAAAATGGTAGTTTTGCATGTTTAGAAGATACCTGAAAAATGAAGAAAAAAATTAATGTTTAAGAGTAATATAGTGCTTTTTAAAAGGCTTTACGCTATGATACCGGGTAAAAAAGAAAAAAAAATGAGAACATATTTTTTTAATTTTTTTTCATCACCCCAAAAAAAGCTGAAATTTTATTTTTTTGGTTTTTCTGGCTTGTTCCTGGATCAGAAGGTATTATTCGATTTCAATATATTTTTCAAAATTTCAGAAGGCTTCACCAAACGTAACTTTTCCGTCCAAGAGCATTAATAAAACATTAAAACAAAAATTTTAAAAAATCGCTAAAAACACATGAAAATTTTAATTTTTTTTCAAAATTTCAGGCTTGTTGCGGGAACGGAAGATATTATCCGATTTCAAAAATTTTTGTTTTGTTTTATAACTCTTCACCAATCGCAACTTTTCCGCACTATTACGATTCGAAAATAAAAACTTTGTTTTTTTCGCTCCACTCTAATATATATATATATATATATATATTTAGGTATATGTGAAATATTTCTCCACTACAGAAGATATGACTTTCTATGAAGTGGTAACATAAACCTGGGGCAGTTGTGTTTTTAAAAAAGTACGATTCTTTCGTAGTTGTAAGGGCTGATTTTGAAAACAACCGTTAATTTTTGTTCTTGCTAAGTCAGGATTGTTGGAAAATCTCAAGTTCAAAACTTTTAAAAAGTCAAAAATGTTTTTGGCAATACTGTGCTCTTTTTATTTGCTATGTATTTTTCTGGCAAAACTCACAGGTGTTAGATGAAGGCCCGGGCTGGGGGGGGGGGGGGGGGAGAGTTGAAACTGACTTTTCCGTTTCCTAATGCAAATTACAATGTCTGATTTCAACTTTCTCCGTCAGACACAGTTGCAGTACAATCTGTGGAATCAAAGATGAATGCAAGAAAACATTTTTATTTCAGTTCAGTTTGCCAGTACTACATCCCACAAAAATCGTTCTCTGCCATAATACTATGCCTACAGGGAAACCAATTCGCCTATAAGATATTTTCTTTGCTAGAATAAAGAAACTGAAGCAGTAAAGCAAAAAAAAAAAGTTCGATCAACAAAACTCGTTTTATAACAACCGACTGGGACTCAATAATGCAATTTTTATAATCAACTAGCAGTACCCGCACGGCCTGCGTTCTGCAGTAAATTTGAAAAGAAAATGAAGAAAAAGTAATGTTTTTCCCTTTAAAATATTTAAGCGCAATCCTGAAAACTGCAAAGATCGAGTTGAGCCTTGGCTAAGTTCACTTCGTATGGAAATGTCAAAGTCAAACTTTCCACGTTTGAAAAAAAAAATGGCAATGGCAATTGAAACTTGATTTTCAAAAACTTTAAGCGCGTCTAAGTCGTTTCCACGTGATTTTTAAACATCCTCTTCCCGGCACCGTAAGTATAAAATGTTCTTTTACAGAATTTTTCGTAATCTTTCCCATGAGACCAAGATCAAGACGATGCGATAATTATTTCTCTAGATAGAGTCATTCTCGGGTCAAAAATTTAGATTTCGAATAAAAGAAGAACTATTAATCGAATTTTTTCCGACCTGGTCTAACAACTTTCCATGAGTTAACCTGAATCTGCTGTAAAAATTGGAACGAATTCGGTCGGGTAGTTTCTGAGTTTACCCCGGATACACATATTTCGGAGTTTGTGTTTTATATATACTAACAATACCCTACCCATACAGCGATGCCCGTGCATTAAATGGAAGTCAAATGAATAAATTTAAATTCTCTCCGACCCTGTAAAGAAAAATTATTATATTCTTTAATAAGGTGTGCTCCACAACCTTTTACATTAAACTAGAAGTCCTGTTAAAGTTTAAAACAATTCGCCAAATAAATCAAAAAGACATTAACTGAGAAACTGTCACGCCTAGCATTATGAGGTGATGACCTCTCAGATTTTCTCCCAAAAATTACCAAATGTTTATTATCTTATTGAAAGACCAAATCCAGAATGTTTTGCTCTAAAGTTGAGTTGTTTAGTTTTTATGGACCCCTAAAGTTGAAGGTGCGGCATCAAAAATTAAGCGGATTTTCAAGACATGGAAATTGCTGTGAGCCAAAACTCTTACCAGGAACTGTTAAACTGCAATTTTCTTTTTGTATACGGAATATAGAAGGTTGAAACTTTACAAAATGAATGTTAAATTTGTGGTAAGTTGTTGCCGTAAGGTCAGTGAAGGCCCTCAAAACAGGGCATTTTTGACGTTTTTTAGCGTTTTTGAGGTCCAAAAACAGCTTGTACATTTCAGTTGGCACGGCAAAAATAGTGTCGTTTGAAAGACCAGTGTAAGCACTTTAAAATAATGTATAAATAACCGAGGAAAGTTCAACGTGCTTTTAGTTGCGTAAGGCCGAAATATGAAAAATGTCATATTTTACCGATATTCAAACGGTCATAACTTCCTCTGCCAACAACATATTGAAATATTTTTTTTGCCAATGTCATGCTCTATTCTTTGTCTTAACAGAACAGTTGAGTCCTTTGAGGCGAAATGTGAAAAATTTTTTTACAAAAAATGCACAGAAAAAAATAAATTTTTTGTAAAAAAATTTTTCACATTTCGCCTCAAAGGACTCAACTGTTCTGTTAAGACAAAGAATAGAGTATGACATTGGCGAAAAAAATATTTCAATATGTTGTTGGCAGAGGAAGTTATGACCGTTTGAATATCGGTAAAATATGACATTTTTCATATTTCGGCCTTACGCAACTAAAAGCACGTTGAACTTTCCTCGGTTATTTATACATTATTTTAAAGTGCTTACACTGGTCTTTCAAACGACACTACTTTTGCCGTGCCAACTGAAATGTACAAGCTGTTTTTGGACCTCAAAAACGCTAAAAAACGTCAAAAATGCCCTGTTTTGAGGGCCTTCACTGACCTTACGGCAATAACTTACCACAAATTTAACATTCATTTTGTAAAGTTTCAACCTTCTATATTCCATATATAAAAAGAAAATTGGAGTTAAACAGTTCCTGGTAAGAGTTTTGGCTCACAGCAATTTCCATGTCTTGAAAATCCGCTTAATTTTTGATGCCGCACCTTCAACTTTAGGGGTCCATAAAAACTAAACAACTCAACTTTAGAGCAAAACATTCTGGATTTGGTCTTTCAATAAGATAATAAACATTTGGTAATTTTTTGGAAAAAATCTGAGAGGTCATGAATCACAAGCGTGACACTCTCTCAGATTCTTGCTCTTAAGTTAAGTAACAGAAGATATTAATTACTCGAATTTAGTCAATTTTCAAGGCTTAACTCTATACGTAAATTTAAACCACTGAAGAAAGAGCAATTTGTCTGAAAAATGGACCTAGTGTTTCAGTTTTGCGTATAGAGTTAAGCCTTTAAAATTGACTAAATTTGAGTAATTAATATCTCCTGTTCTAATTAACAAAGAGAACCGCGCCAAAACATTTCTTTTTCAGAAAAAAACCCTTTCCAGCGATGTATAATGTTTGGGGGTGGTGGAAGATTTTTCTCCCTCAATTAGGCGGAATACACTAAAAATGAGACTAATTAATTAATTTAAAAACAAGTAATTCGAAATTAAGAATTCGGCGTTAGAGGTGCAGATTGAGGGGATACGTTCGAATTTTGCGCCGTTTCAGGTCTGTAGGTGCCGTGGGGGCTTCTAGCCTTCGGTTACAAACATACATACATACAAACAAACAAACAAACAGAGCCCGTCATCTTTATACATACAAGATAAAGATGACAAAAGAGGCAAAACCTAAACTACCCCTCGAAAGAAGACCTATATTCAGGGTCTGAGTTCGGAGTAGTGAAATCACTACAAGCACACCATTCTAATATGATCTCCAGGGATATGACAACAAGTGAAACGATTTTCATGAAATTAAATATACGTCTATGGCAATTTTCTGTAAAACATCTTTCTTTGTCGTGATATTGCATCGGCAGTGAAAACAATCTCAGTCATGAAGCATCGTTATTAGCTCTTTACCACTGTAACTGTAACAATAAAAGTTAAGTGACGAAACTCGCTTTTTAATAACATACATGACCATTGATTGCATTTTATAGATGAGGTCAGAAGATTATAAAGCACATGTAATTTGAGACTTGCATTGAATAAGCAGTTTATTAAAAAATGTAACAACGTTAAATCTCACAAATTTGCTGAGAACTTCAGACACTCGATTTGCAGTTACAAGAGGCCCCCTTTCAAAACAAAACAGGTTAGTTTCTTTTAATGCAGATTATTTATTCACTTTAACATATGATTTTAACTTTAAAAACGATTTAAATCCAAACTTCAACTAGTGTGCTAAAGTGCCACCTATGTACTATATAAAACCGCCTGTCTGAAAAATTGAAGTGAGTGTTTATGCGGATGTAAGTATGGCTGCACGCTTAATCCTACGGAAAGTTTTGCAAAAGTTGTCCATTTTCAGTTGTGCATTGTGCATTTATTAATTGTACAAAAATGGAGAGAAAGAGAGAGAGAGAGAGAGAGAACAGTCTTGTTGTGTCACTAGCAAAGATGTAATTCATTTTTGTTATAGGGTACACCAGGGCACATTTACGCAAGGGGCACGCTTTCGTGGTGGCCTTTTTTCGAAACGTGTCATAATTGGTGTGTCACCAGTCATGGCAGATTAATGTTGGCTCCTAGAAAGTACTCTCACAAGTTTTTAGCTTCCGTCGAGGTTTGGTATAGATTCCGGGGCCTGTTTTCTGCCAATTAGAGTAAATTTTGTAGTGAACTTATTAAAGCTCTTTGTGAACTAAGAATGCTAGATAAAAATTAACTAATATATGAATATTAGCAGCACTTTATCCTTGTTTGAGAACAGTACTCGTATGTGAACAAAAATGTTATTAAATTTCGTTGCACGTTAAAAATATATTAAAAAAAGACGACGGGGCACGGTCCCCCTATAGGGGGAAATGCGTTGTCAGGGGATTGACATTACCGATAAAACTCAAAAAGAAAAAAGAAATAACTTTCGTCTAGCCCGAACTAAATCATAAAAATAGCGACGACTAGTGAAATAACGAGTGAAATTGAACTGACTTTTTTTTCTTTGGAGACCCACAAAACTCATTTACCGTAAAATCACCCATATACATCTATTATATTCTCAGCAAGTAGACGATACAACAGCTGGGTTTCCAAATATTGAAGAATGGTGAAGAGCACCTAATAAAATAAGTTATGGTGGCCCTACGATAAGAAGCTTCCCTACTCTGAATAAAACGACAATATTTCATTATACGCAATTCTTCTTTAGTCTATTACCGAAAAAAAGTATATTGTCTTATCTTCAAATAAAATGACTTCTTCCGTCGCTGAGGAAAATATCTCTTCCAAGAACTTCCAAGACAATAACATAAATAAACTAAGTTTATACGAAGACAACCACGTAAAAGAGAAAATCCTTACGTAACTTAGTTTCCTTTTTGCAACATAAAAGTCCAACTTCTTTTAAGCCGGTCGGGTCTTTGGGTATAAAATTCATTTTTATGAATCACTTTTCAAGAGAAAGGGAAGTTTTTAAAACGCTAATGCGTTTAGGTATATGGAATTTTTATTCCAAAAAAACAATTCATTGTTCTTGACTGCATTGAGAGGCTGAAATATGAAAGCATAAAAAGTAGATAAAAAATGGCAGCTACCTGCTGTGTAAGCGTCCCTGCCCCATCAAGGTTTAATGAGAATATGTAATTATACTCGGTGATCCATAAACAAATTGGATCTGAAAAACATTTTTAACAAGCTCAAAACAGTTTGTATTACATTAGGGGACTGGGGAAGGAAGAAAACGAAAGCTGAAAAGTTTTTTTTTATGCAGAAAACAAACCAGTTTTTTATACCTATTCATAAAATATGCAGAATTATTATAATTAAATTTAGACCAACAGAGCGGCGGAAAGAAAATTGGACACTTTTAAACTTTGAATGCTTATAGAAGCTTCTACGGCATACAGTTTTTGAGTTATGCGACATACATGCATTCGTACAAAAGACGTCACGAGAAAACTCGTCGTACTTAACTCGGAGGTGGTCGAAAAGGATTTTTCGAATGGTTTTATGTTGGTAGATACATATGCACGTGCTTACAGGTCGAATAAACTACTTAACATGTATTCGGGGTTGAACAAAATCAACATTTAGAAACATATTTGAGTGAATTTTTTTTCGCTATCCCAAAACTTCCTTTACTACATAAAATGAAGTAAAAAAGATAGGATTTATAAATGTTTCAAGGGCGGGACGATTGATTGTATTACGTTTCCATTACTAAACATCTTGATTCACAAATGCTGACTTCCTACGTTTCGAATTTCAATCAGGTAACGTATCCTGAGGAGAGCCCTAAAGGCCTATTCACATAACGGCCGATCCGGCCGTCCGAACCGAATTTTTTTGCTGCGAAACTGGTTTTTGAAATCCGTTGCCATGACAGCACACAGAAAAATCGGCTTCCATCGCCGTTCTAGAATGCTGGATGTCGTCGGGGCCGAAAACAGACCGATTGTTCGGTAGCGACTGCATTGGCTCTCGCCAGGTGCGCGCTCTTTGTAATTAGTGGGGGAATACCGTCACGTGACTTTCGGACGGAGCTAGTGTGAATGCTCGAAATTTTCCACCGCCTTCCGTCACGGCCGAAAAACTATCTCGTACCGCCGGATCGGTCATTATGTGAATATTCCTTAAGCATCCCTTCTGCTGGCATCAAAGATTAAAAAAGCCTTTTCTGAACTTCAACATTGAGAAATCATCAGTGGGAGATCGCCTAAATCGCCCCTCCCTTGCATTCGTCCCTGATTGATCACAAAATTTGACTTTGTACAGATTATTTTAAATTGTACTTCGAACTGAATTCAGTACAAAACAAAAAACCCAAACAAACTTCAAATAAGAACACAGCAAGAAACTCATGCGGCAAAAATTGTGGTATGATAACAGAAGAAACAGTCTTCCTCCAGAACACAGCACTTGTACTGTTTGAGTTTTTAAAGCGTGACCTTCTGTGAATTTGCGCATGCGTAAGGTCTCCTCAGATTGTAACATAAAAGAGCTGATAGTGATGCTAGAGATAATGAACAATATGAGGGATTTTTTTTAAACTATCGGGATTCATTTATTGGATGTGTGGGTTACTGTGTTGATGTTTTGTTTTTCTATTTTAATTTATTCCCCATCCTTATTATATTTAATAACTGTTGAGCGGTTTTTGTGAGCGACCAATCAGTTTCATGACGCTGCCTGCAAGATTTTCGGGAAAGACACTTCAGTTCGATAAATTTCGCATCGTCTCCATGGAAACCGTACGAAAGAAAACAGCTCCACTCTTTTTTTTATGCACTGCTGTTGAAGTATTTCATTTGTTTTACGTTCATCGAATTAGGCTTACGCTTTTATTTATATCACAATGTCTCAGTTATTTTTAAACATTCTCTAACAAATGTAGCCATTCATTAATAAATGGATATTTCTAAGAAAATGTTGTGCTTTATTAACGCTGATTTTTCAATAGAATAATTGTTTATGCACAAAGCAATTTTAACCGTTTGCATTTAACCATTGTTGCAAAAGCTAAATGAGGGAAAAGTTCATAGAGCCGTACTATGACAACCATCAGGGGAAAAGTGCAGAGAGTGGGAAGTAAATTTTACGTTGAGCTGTCAGCTCTCGTTTAACAAGGTATAAACTGCAACTATCACACTGGATTATAATTCTAAAATACTTTTATCTACTTGCATTATACTACATTTAACATTTGAACGAACAAAACATAATTCTGCTCAAAACAACGAAACAACTAGGCTTAAAAGCACAAAATTTTCCTTTTAGCTTTTTGTATGTGTGTGAAAAGCAAGCCAAGTTTACAAAACGCAAATGAAACTTGAATAAATTTCAGCCATAAAATACAGCAGCAAAAACGCTTTACGTAATCACAACAGATTAAAAATCCTTTGTTTTTCTGAAGAGCTTAGTCAGAAACTGTATACATTTAAGGGAAAAAAAAAAGATGTTTGGGGCGAAATATGTAACAAACTTCTTAGCAGCTTACAAAGGCGTTGTCATGGAAATGTCATTTCTTCGCGTCTTCTTCGGCTTGGTCTGAAATGGCAAAATTAAAAATCTCAAAGCGAGTTTCTTTCTTGACTTTTCTTCGCAAAATAATCTCAAAGTGTCAAAACCCGATCAGGAAACAAAAAATCTAGAAAAGATTAGTTTTTCTGACACAGGGGGAGCGAACAAGACACCTGCACACAAAAGAATTTGATGGACTTGACGAAGATGACAAAGCTGAATGTAATATGTAAGAGCTAATATTCAAAGTTTGCCAGGCTTTAGTAAAAATCATGCTTGTTTTGTGAAGGTTGGTATGTTTTATTTATCATCATTGTCCAAAAAATAGATAAAACGAGATCTCTTTCAAAGCTAGACTGCAAAAATTAAATGTTGTTTTTATAGTATAATCCAGCTAATTTTATTGTAATAGACAGTAAAAATTTTAGAAATTTTGCTTCGTCTCCATGGAAACCGTACGCAAGAGAACGGCTCCACTCTTTTTTTATGCACTGCTGTTGAGGCATTTCATTTATTTTATGTTTATAGAATTAGGATTACGCTTTTATTTATATCCTCAGGTCTCAGTTGTTTCTGAACGTATTCTAACACATTAATAAAACTTCTAAGAAAAAGTTGCGCTTTATAAACGTTACTTTTTCAATAGAATAATAGTTTACGCACAAAGCAATTTTAACAGTTTGCATTTAACCATGGTTGCAAAAGCTAAGTGGGGGAAAATTTCATAGGGCCGTAACTTTGACAACCATCAGGGGAAAAGTACGGAGACGGGGAAATTCATTTTACTTTGAGCTGCCTCCTCTCGTTACATATTGTATAGTTACAACATCCAGAAGCTGCAGTTTCGCCTTTGTTTTGGGGCTCTTCACCCTAGAATAGCCATAATAGAGCTGAAGGCAAGCTTGTAGTCTCTGGAAACTGCTACAAGCTGTTTGGTATTTGCTTGCAATTCTACTTCAACTGTGGTCAAAGGGGGTCCTCGCATCCTCATACTAAATTTTATCATACCCAGTAATGAATAGCGTCAGAAACATAAGACGCCTTGGCATAATTAGATAGAGCGGTGTGCTAATTATGGGAACGGCACGAGTTCGAACAGTGGCCTAAAACTATAGTTTTAATATTGTGTTTTCTTCAGCTGAGCTCTAATCCAACTTTTAATCATCATATACTATATATGTTATATATGTTTCTAAAATATGTTTTTTTTGTAGGTACGCCTTTTTTTATTAATACTTTAAGAAACTCCAAAAGCAAGATACCATTTTAAAGATTTTTTTTCACAGATATTAGCAAAAAAAAGCAACTCGCATTTTTGAGATTTTTCAAAAAAAAAAAAAAAAAAAAAACCTTCTTAATACGCTTTTATTAGTTTCACATGTGGGTTTGTTTGTAGGTATGTAACTCCGAATAAAAGATAAATTCACGTTCTTTACAAATATAAAAGTAATATGTTTAATACTATCATTAATACTAAAGGGTAAACTATATTACACGTTGATCTATTATAGGTGTTTCAGTTGTTTGTATGCAACTCTGAATAAAAGATAAATTCATGCTTTTCAAATATAAAAGTAATATATTTAATACTATTATCTCTTTTATTTTTTATTTTATTTTATTTTATTTTACTAATAATAAAGCTGAAGGCGGGTCTGTCTTTTTTTCCTTCTGTCTTTCTGTCTGTTACGCTCGTAGCGCCAAAACCGTTCGGTCGATTTTCATGCCACTTGGCACAAAATTAGTTTGTAGCATGTAGTTTAGCACCCAGAAGCGATTTTTCGAAAATTCCATTTCGTTCTTTTTCTATTCGAATTCTTATCGGAAATTCGATAAAATAGGGAAGAAATATTTCATACACATTTTCAAGTCTTATGTCATTCGAAAGCTCGAAATTTTCTGCTAAAAATGATGTCAGTTTGAAGTTTCTACGAGCATTAGAAGAGTTGTAAGAATTGTTTTTAGAATCCCGGAATTCAAGGCTTACCTTCAGTAAAGCAAGCCAAACGAAAAATGGTTGAGCTCGAGAATACAATTTGTTTGAAAAGAGAGATGAAATGAATTATTTTATCAACGGAAATCAACTTTTCATGTTGTTACCATGGTTACGTGTTCATACTTATTTATGTTTCGTTCTTTTTCCAGCGTTGCCAGACGTAGTATTTTTGATACTACGGTGGTATTTTTTCGGCCTGAATAAGGAGCGTAGTATTTTTCTGGCAACCCTGTTTCCAATATACTAATGACTTAATTAAAAGATTTGGCGTAAGGCCCCTATATATACTATATACTATATAGCGGCTCTAATTTGACGGATTTTTTTTTTCATTTTCATAGATTTCGCATTTCAGCAATATTGATTTTGGCAACGTTTGGAAACAGTAGTAGGCGTGTCTATCGCCCATTTAGCGAGAAAGGGGTACCTAAAGCACAAAGATTAACCAAATATCGCATAAATTGCGACATTGCATCGTTCTTTTTAAAGTGTTTCATATCGGCAAATGTATTGTTTTGTTTTCAAAGCTAGGAAAGGAAACTTTCTTCTTCTTTCAAATTTTGGTAAGATTTCTGTTGGTTTCTGTGAACAACAAAATGGTTCTTATTTTCTCTTTTGGCTTATTTTTGTGCATTTCCCCTTGGGGTTGCATTCGAATGTCCCAAGGGGCTGTTTTACCCCTTTTATGGAGTAAATCAGTGTTCATTTCAATGCAGACACAAGTGATATAAATTTGCGCGACACACTTGACGATATATCGCCAAGCCTTCGGTCGCCAAGTATTTGTCGCCAATTTGGCGATTTTTTTTGGGGGGGGGAGGGGGGGTTCAATTTGGCGCTATTGGCGATATTTTGCGAAAAAATCCACTGAATGATGTTAAAACCCGCGATATTTAGGAGATTAAGCATTGTAAAACATTTTTTTGCATTGTTTCGTGTCAAACTAGGGATATAAATGTTTGAATTGTTATCTTGATCACTTCAAGCACTATTTTAGCACTTAAGGCATCTACTAAGAAATTTACACGTAAAAGGAAGTAGTGTGGGGTCCATACCAGATTTTTATATCATATACTTTGAAGGAATTATAGTTGAATTATAACTAAAATAGAGCATTTTTTCTGCTATACCAATTATTTTACAAATGAACTTTTAATTTTATACCACGGGCAAAGCCACGCGGGTACTGCTAGTAAATACTAAATGCTAAACTATGTTACATGGTGATGTATTGTAAGTGCATGTAAACTTAGCGGATATTCAATAGTTTTGGAAATCAGAGGGAAATCAGAGTAGCATGAAATATTTTGATTAACTCTAAAAGCGTATTTTTTGGTTTTTTAAACTAAAATTTAAAATTATTTTATGAATACTTCAAGAAACTCCAAAAGCAAGGTACCGTTTTAAAGATTGTTTTGGAGATATTAGCAAAAAATAAACAAACAACTCACATTTTTGATAATTTTCAAAAAAATTTCAGAACCCCCCACCCCCTTTTTTTTCCCTCATTCCTTCTGTCGGATGCAAAGACTTCACACAGGTCAGCCAGTTTCATTTAATTGTTACGAAGAACTTGGTTTCTTCTCACAATTGCAGCAAAGAAATATTTTCCAATCAAAAGCAGCGAATGACGTCCGAAAAAGTAGAAAACCTCACCCCTTTTATGTGCAGAGAGTGTCAACACACAACGTCAAAATAGATTCGGAAGACTTCTTTTCTCGTGGAAGAGGCGAGATAAAAAAGAAAAAAAATGAATAAATAAAAAATTGCCATCAAACTGTCAGGCGATCACAGGAAGAAAGAAAAAAGTGCCATCTGTTGGCGAAAGGTTATAAATAGAACTCATTTCCGAAAATGATTTCGCAGTAAGTTTGCCAACACTGCAATAGTATGACAACTTCGCGTGCGCAGAAATGATTTAGTGTTCTCAAAGCTCAATAGTGATCTTAACCCATTAATGCCTGACATTTTTTTCCAAAGAAATTTTGTATACTGGTTACAAACAGTATTTAATGGACAGGAAAAATAATTAAAAAATTATCATGTAAAAAATAATATTTTCATTAAGGAAAGAAAAATCATCCCTTAAAAGTTACGATAAACCCCAGAGAGTACATACTTTTTTTGCTAAAATTTTTTTCTGCCTACGATATAATATTTAAAAAGACATCTTATAAGAAGAAATGAAATCAGTAATTAACATAAAGTGGGAAGCTGGGAATAACTTTGAAAACTTAGCTTTTTTTCTTGAGATTGTGAACGATGTCATTTTTGATAAAGATCTTATTAAAACTGCTACAGAACACACTTTACAATGGTTATGTGCTGCAATCTGTTAATAACGAATTGAAACAATACCAGGGTACTCATTGAACACTATTATTTCGTTGAAATGTTCATTTTTAGAAAATTCAGACCCTTTTTTGAACCGTCCCTAAAAAAGGGACGCTAAGCATTAATGGGTTAAAGAGTGAGCACTGAAAAAATTAATGCACGATACATTCTGTGTTTTCGCATTTATATTTGGCATTATATTATTATGGATCACATTATATGTATTTTTAAATATTGCTTGCAACCCTTTATGTCCCGAATTAATTTAGCAAATTTTGAAAATCAGTAGGGTCTAAGGCCCCCTACGCCTTAGGACCCATAAGAAAACTGTTTTCGATCGCAGGTACCATCTGTCGGCCTCTCAGCGAAGTACAAGGAGTGGTACTTAAAAGCTTCAGCATGATTCCAGCCATTTAGGATTCATAATACTAAATTAATATAATCTGGACTTCTGAGTCCCGTCGAGGCATAAAGGGTTAAAGGATGTTGTCTTGCAATCATTACTTACGATAGATGTAAAGCTTGACCGCGGAAAGATGGCGTGTGACCTCGAAGCGAAAACGGACGGCTTCATTTTATGATAGGTAGAATCAGAAAGATGATGCAGGAAGTAAAAACTTCAATGAACTGAGAAAGAAAAAATTAGTTTTAATGCTGATCTTACCTATTTTAAAATAAAGCGATCCATTTCCATTTCAAGGTCAGCCGGCATCTCTCCTCGGTCAAGCTTTACTTATGATTTGTATCACATTTGTTTGTTAAAACAACTTCAGCAAACATCATTTCAATTTGTTTATAAATGATACTTCTGAGTAGGCTTGCAACTATAACTTTAAAACTTGTGTGAATTAATATACGTATACTGTCTGCTTTTCTTAGGTAAAACCTTCCGCGTATGCACACATTTTCAAGTCCTCTCTGATTTTGCCAAAATAAGGGCGATAGGTAAGATACCAATAAGAGGAAGAATAATTAAAAAGCATTTTGAGCCGCATCAAACAACGATGCTATGAACGATGCTAATTTCAAATACATAGTTTAGTTGAATATGTCTAAAGGATAGCAAATGCAAGTTTTAAATTGAAAACTTCGGAAAGTTTAAACTCACAACCCATGTACCCTTTTTTAAGTGGAATGTTTCGCGAGTGCTAAATGCGGTTTTCACGGACGGACAGTAGTCTGAAAGCTTTTAACCTACAAGACCTTTATTTTCACTGCTGGTAGCCCTAAAAACATATTTCTAGTAACAAAAATGTTCAAAATATGAAGAAGACTTTAGTTATTAAAAGCTTGAAGTAAAAAAAAAAAAAAAAGTGGAAAAATCCCATACCAACGGATGCGAAAATAGAGGTCTTGCAAGTTAAACGGAAACACGCTGTATTTTTTTCCTTTGCATGAGCGTGCCTACAGGTTACTAGTTTCCTGTTTCGCTATCAAAAATGAAAGAATACTGAAATTTTTCTTTCAAGACTAGCAAAATAAAACATACTTAAAGTAAAACTGCCGCCCTTGAAAATTTGCCGCCCTAGGCAGCTGTATATTCTGCCTATTAGAAAATTAGGCCCCGTCCACTCTTGGTTAACTGAAACGCTGGTGACTAAAAAAAATGTAGCGGTGCAAATTTAACAGTCATGCCCTGCGAAAAATTGGCTGTTGTTTTTACAGAATAATACTGGCAGCAGATATTCCAGTTCAAAACTGTAAAAGTACAGTAATAAACTGTAAAACTAGCTATTTTACAGTTTATCACTAAAACTAGCAATTTACAGTTTATTACTGTAAAATTAGCAATATTACCATGAAATTAGCTGTATTATACTGTAAAAACAAGAGCATTATACTGGCGGCAGAGGTTCGAGTTTAAAACTGAAATGCACAGTAATAAACTGTGAAACTAGAAATTTAACAGTTTATTACTGTAAATTAGCAATTTTGCAGTCTACTTGTGTAGAATTAGCAATTTTAGTTACTAAATTGTAACATTTATTGTGAAATTTTCTGCATTATACTGTAAAAACTACGTCTATGTTTTACAGTGTGATTCAAAATTTGCCCCGACAGACTGTGTTTGACAAGTGGTGATAGTAAAACAAACACCAATAAAAAGAGACAACCCAATCAAAAACATAACAATGGAACTCGTTTGTTGATAGAAAGCTTATCTTGCTCGCTTTTGTCAAGCAAGCGGCATCTATGCTATAAAAACGCAGAGCTAAATATAAGAATATATCAATAAATACATTGTTGATGAAAATTGAATTACGCGAGGGAAGACGATGAAAGGAGGCGCTTTATTTGTTCGATTGTTAATGAAAGAAAACAAAATCAAGATTGCAGACGGAACTGTTTATCAGTTCCATCAGGGAAGTCCTCAACTGAAGTGCCTTGTCTAAGGACGGAGTACAGATAGCGTTTGATGAAAAGGCTTCGTAATTCTATGAGTCGCTGAGAAAAGATGTCTACCTAATGGTGTTTACTATTATTAACTAAGTTGCGAGAATATAGTTTATGTGAGTGCTATAGAAGCTAAGGAAATTTAATTTTAATTTCAAAGGTGTTTCAATTAATTATATTTCAGTCAAAAACTGTTTTACGAAGATGTTTCTAATAATGATGTTCTATTTGGGTTAAGCCAAATAATAGTTAAGAAATTGCTTTCTATCAACTTTGTTAAAAATGCATGATTGATTTTTTTTATGAGTTAATCTGAGTTCGTCTATCCTAGGAAAAATATTGACAGTGTTCAATCATACTTTTTTTGTTTAACTTTTTAATACATTTTTATATAGTATAATGCTTATTATATACGCTGAAAAAATGAACTGTTTTTTTTCCAGCATAATACTGGCAGCCGATGTTCCAATTTAAAACTGTAAAATGCACAGTAATAAATTGTAAAACTAGCAATTTTATAGTTTCTTACTGTAAAGTTAGCAATTTTAGAAAGCCGTAAAATTTAGCTGTATTATATTATAAAAACAACAGTATAATTCTGGTAGCAGATGTTCCAGTTTAAAACTGTAAAGTGCATGGTAATAAATTGTAAAATTAAGAATTTTTACAGTTTATTGTATTAAATTAGCTGTATTGTACAGTAAAAACAACATTCATTTTTCACAGTGTAGTGATAATAATAAATTTATAATCTGTATTGTTTGTAAACCACAAATGCATTCTGTTGATAAGCACTTTTTCTAGAACAAAAATTTAATTTTAATTCTATAACAAAATAGTCTAAATTCATCACTCTCTTTCTAAGTTAGATTACTCTTTCACTTGTGAGAAATATGAACGAATAATTACGAGGGAGAAATTAATTATAAAAAAAATTTTCATTGTTACCCTTAGAAAAAATATTAGTATTGAGATTAGACTTAGTAGGCATTAAATACACCTAAACAATAATAAATCAATAAGAAATTTTAAATATTTATCTGTATTCAGTAGGGGTTGATGAAGGAGTGATGAGGTAAAAAAGCTTTCAGTACACTCTTTGTCACATATACAATTTGTCACACACACATGCCGGGAAAAGTGAGTAAGGCAAAATGAAATAGTTCATTTTTTTCTTTTCATTCATTACGTATTTATTTAATAATTCGTTTACATTCCTTAATGTATTGATTCACTCATTCATGCAGTCACTTATTTTCTTACTCATTCATTATTATATCCAATCATTTCTTTTTCATTTACATTAATTAATTTGTTTATTTATTCGTTTATTGTTTCCCCATTCATTCACTCATTCATTTACTAATTCATTTATCTGATGAAAAATACTTTTAACAACCGAATAGAAGATATTTTACGAGAACAGTATTTCATTTTTCATTTCTCTCCATGTAAAAGAAAAATGAAAGTGTCCCCCTTTTATTGAAAATGCATATTTACTGGCAAAAATGAAAAATGTTTTTTTTTAATGCAAGCTTTTATTATAAAATGCATTGTACTTTCTTTATGAGCTGTAATTTTGAAAACAAATTTCCAATTTGTGCATTTTGAAATAAGTAAGTTATCTAAATCCGACCACTTTGTTACACTCCCCAACTGATACAATATGAACACCAGAACATAAAGTATGAAATGCAATTTGTATTAATAATGTGAGCAATAAGTTCTTTTTTAACAACAAATATTTCTTTTATGCTGCCTTATTGATGATTTTATTCCACTCTTTACTATAAAAAGAATGAAGCATAATTCGTCAATGTCCGGAAAGAAACATTAAATTCTTACATTACATCACCAATTTTAAGTGAAAAATAACAGCAGATGTTGTTTTTCGAAGCGACAATAAAGCTTTCTGTTTTTCAAGATACGACTAGAGAATTACGGGGATCTAAACTTTATTGCTACTGTATATCCGAGAAAAACCGAAGCGATGAAGATTTATGGGCTTGTTTCACACACATAAAACGCTTATGAAAATGCAGTAGCCGTATAAAATATTTTATCGCAATTGAACATTATCGATTTGCGTTAACAGATCGTTCATAGGATACAATATCGAATCATTTTGTTTCATTATTGGCGCAAACATGACTCTCGTCACGTGATCTGAAAGCAAGAGCTTGTTTACCAACTCGTTGCCACCGCGGCGAATTTAATAACGATGGTAATTCTTTTTTCGAGGGTAGATAAGTCGATAAAGTTTTTTTTTTTTTTGAAAAGAAGAAAGTTTGGATTTAATACTAAGAATTTCATCATGTTCGCAGAGATAAGTAAATATTTTGTTTTAAAAGCGGCTTCATTTCTGGTTAGAAGCATTCTGAAAAAAAAAATTACATGTAAACGTAAACAAATATTCTTTTGTAAAAAAAAACTAAAAGGTTCTGAACAGTATTTAAAAAGTAGAGTTATTGTGCAATTACAAAAGTGAGCCGATGGTTTTTGTGATCATTACGTGGGTTATAAAATACATGTTTTGATAAGTCGGACAAATATATATTTGCCTATAGAGTTTGTTTTTCGGTGAAAAAGTTTTGTTAAAATTTAATTTAATCTACACTGTAAAAATAATGTTGTTTTTACAGTATAATACAGGTATTTTACAGTAATAAACTGTAAAATTGCTACTTTTACAGTTTATTACCATGCATTCTACAGTTTAAATTGAAACTTCTGCTGCCAGTATTATACTGTTGCTTTTACAGTATATTACAGCTAAAGTTTACTGCAATAAACTGTAAGATTTCTAACTTTACAGCAATAAACTGTAAAATTTCTAGTTTTACTGTTTATTACTGTGCATTTAACAGTTTTAAATTGGAACCTCGGCTGCCAGTATTATACTGTAAAAACAACCGTTCTTTTTTTACAGTATAACCATTACGCAGCAACCACTTGAATGATTTCTCACAGTGTGGTAGGGTAGACTGCACATGAACAATGAATGAACCCTGATGTGCAATTTCCTTTTCAAAAATTCATAGGATCGTTATAAAAGATGGTTTGAATGCACAATTCGATCTTAAGAGTTTTTTTTACGAAAAAGTTAACATTTAAAACTTTAAAAGAATCTGAATTTACTATATTCTTTTATATTTGCAGTACTTTATATCTGAAGATTTGGCAATTTTCTTCTTGAAGTTCCAGTTATGCACAGTTAAAAATGAATAAGATGAAGTCAGTTTCAACTTCGCCTTACTGAACTTGCTTCTTGTAAATTGAAATATATTTTTTGTTGCAGAGAGCTTGCAGAGCTGCATTTCGTGTCTTTTTAAAATACCTTTTCCCGTGAAATTTGTTTCGTTTTAACTGAAATGCGATTTTAGATATTTGAAAAATTCTTGTTTTGTATCAAACTTGAAAAAATTTAAGCAATTGTTCGATTAAATATATGACACTAAAATAGAATGAGTAAAAAATCAGAAATGTTAATTAAAGCTATTTGCTGCATTTTTGAACTTGAAATGCTCTCTTTTCAGACTATTCGAATAAAATGGAGATCTTTGAATACAAGTGAACCAAGTACCGTAAAGTCGGGTTACTTGGACCCACAAGGAGGTTACTTGAGCCCACAGTAAAATGATAAAATCTGGGTTTGGTACTAGCGTTAGATATTGCAGAGTGCTTCTACCTTGCGGAGAAACGAGGAACTACGTGCAAATCTTCAACTAATAAGTACCAAACCTAGATTTTATCATTTTACTGTAATGGGCTCAAGTAACCCTCTAGGGTCCAAGTAACCCGACTTTACGGTACATAAAAAGCTTCTTGGTGCTTTTGTGGTTTGAAGTTCCATTTCATAAAAATGACCGACAAGTTAATATTTTTTAAATTATAAATATATGGCATATTTGCAATACACCACCAGCTCGTTTATACCATCCATGGACAACAGTTCATGGATGGAATAAACGAGTTGAAGGTGTATTGCAGGTTTCTACCTTAGCCCTCCCTGGCTTGGGCGGTTACTTACTGCTTTATCTACTTACTAGCTGCGTGGCCCGGCTTTGCACGGCCTAACTTGAAAATAAAAATTATGTCAAGTGACACGTGTCTTAAAACGTCCCGATTGCTTTCTATACTTAAACTTCGCCCACACGCAGAAAAGCTGAAAAAAAATAACTTTTTGAATTGACTTGAGCCTTGAACGTTTAATACGAAACGGGAAATAGTATTAGCAATTCCAGCTATCTGCCAGGGAGTTGAGTTGATACACTTAACACTCGGTTGTATTGATGAAAGCCTTGGAAAATGTAGTTTTAAATTAAAATTAAAAAGACAGAATCAGGTCTTAAATTGAAATAAAAAAATAACTACCCATCGGATTTTTTTTGAAACTGGTCTCTAAACATTCCCAGTACCAAAAGGAACAAACGGTGAAAATTTCAGCCAAATCTGCCCTTGTTCCATTTTTATACATGTTGATTAAATGTTAAAGGACAAAAGCTTTGCAATTGTTCTGAACTAAAAGGCATTATTTGCCTTGTTATAATCATCATAGGAGGGCCTAGAAACGCCGTAAAATAAAATACTTTTAAGAAACGAAATGAAGAAAAGGGAACCAACAGTGAATTCAAAAGATGTCACCATAGCAACGCAATAAAACGTTAATAATTTGATCAGAAAAGAGGTTTTCGAACTCAAAGTTCAAACGCTTGTAACTTTTTTTCTAGTGGAGATAAAAGCTTGGTTCTTCGACTGTAAGTCGAATCAATTCTGGGGTTAAAAATATCGCTCTATCCAATGGCGTAAAAATCAAAACTGTGGAATAATTAGTTTATTTTTTATTGATGGTTTTAATGAACCAAGTATTGCAAGAAATCGGGCGAAGCCTTGCAAAAGGCAAGTTTAAAAATTGAATAACTCGTGCTGTGTTTAAGTTAGAGAATCGAACAAACTGCATAGGACGGAGAAAATTTTTCTGCTTCCAACGATATATAACATTAATATGTGCAAGTAATTTTTAACCCCAGTATTCGGCGATTTATGTGAAAATTGCCTTGAATTCGAATAAAAAAAGAATCGCTTATCGAATCTTTTCAAACATAAGCCCATGTTTCAATCTGAGAATGTACCTTTCATATTCAGCAAGAATTTTTCAAATCGGTTCAGTGGTTCCGGAGATTACCCGGAACATACATATCTACAAAATTTACCCTCTCTCTTTCTAATATTAGTAAAGATATTAAAAACTGAGTATTTTTCCAACTATCTTTCTTTCTAACTACCTATCTATGTCACGCTTCTTTCTCCTGAACGCCAATGAACTGAAAGTCGAACTAGGTATCGATAGATCGGTAATTTTTCAGGCTTCACTAGTTTTAATTTATATAATTATACGATTTTAATTAACGAAGATATCAATTAATAAGTAGCCGAATTTAAAGCGATTAGGCCTAATAAATGATTAAATATGAAATCTATTGTTACAAAACGTCGTTGCTATGAAACAGTAATAACAAAGATAATGAGAATTTAGAATGAAGGCTTAACTAAATCAAACATGAAACTCATTAGAGGGCCACATACGTAGTACTTTTATCGGGCATAGGACATCTCCGCCGCAACATAGGACATTTCCGCCGCAAAGTTTATCTCTATCTCTCCCCCCCCCCCCATGAGACATCTCCGCCGCGTCTCTCCCTGCCATTTCTGTACGACAGGACAAATCCGCCGATTGAGCTCGTTGAGTGCAATATTTGGCGAAGTTTAAATTGATTTTATGCATTGTGTGTGTTTTTTCCTTTTTGACTTTTTGCGATTTCCCCCTAAGTAGTCCGGGAATAAATTATATTTTTTGGATTAGGTCTTCGACGCCAAAAGTAGATGTGTCGCCAAGATTGAAAATTTTAAACCAGTAACCCCTTTCTAACCCTTGGAAATGGTGCGGCGGATTTGTCCTGTGCAAGGCAGAAAGAGGATAGGAGTCGCGGCGGAGATGTCCCATGCGGGAAAGAGGGCGATAAAATTTGAGGCGGGGATGTCCTGTTCCGTTTTTATGCTAGCTACGTGCAATTTTTTGAAATACAAATTAGTTGAAAACCTATCTACTTACATTAAAAACTGAGTATCTATGTCTGTTTCTTTCCAATGAGCGAGCAGAACTTGCTGAAACTTTCCTCATAAGCGCCCGTGCAGCATCTCTATTATTCGAAGGATTTTTTGATGTAGGAAAAAAAAATAAAGGCGCGCAGGGCATGTTAGCGAGCCGCCTAGCCGGCGAGTAATTTTTTTCGTAAACTTTCCTCACTACTTTAAAGGCGCGAAGAAAGCCGTTGAAACGCCGGGCCACGCAGCTTGACCATGACGTATTATAAGTTTACATGGAACTTATAATACATCAACATGTAATATAGTTTAGCCATTAGTATTAATAATAAATACTATTAAATATATTATTTTTATATTTTCATAGAACGTGAATTTTGTCTTTTATTCAGAGTTACATGCAAACACAACTGAAACACTTATAATACATCAACATGTAATAATATAGTTTAGCCTTTAGTATTAATAATAGTGTTAAATATATATTACTTTTATATTTGTAAATAACGTGAGTTTTATCCTTTACTCCCAGAGTTACATAACAAACATGCAAACAAACAAACAAACAAACCCACATGTGAAACTGATAAAAGCGCATTAAAAACATTTTGAAACACATTAATAAACATCTACTTAAAAATGGCAATTGCTATTTTAAAGATATTTAACGTCGTTTCTATTGATCCTAAAAGCCCAGAGCAGAGTATTCTTTTAATATCCGGCTAACTGACTGTTAGTGCAAAAAATTTCTTCCTCCAAACTATTGATCAGATGCATTTACTTTAATATCCGGTCCACAGAATCCTTCGCAAATAAAAACATACCTGTGGGGGAAGATGAATTAAGGAGAGAGCTACATGGTGGAAAATATATCAACTTGATATTTTTATTTTCGTAAAGTAAGTTTACTTTTCTGCGAAAGAACATGGAGATTTTGTGCAGAGGAAAAAAAGACGAGTTTTTATGGTAGGGTGGTCATAAAAAATTGTTCGTTTTCTAAATGCTATAAAATTTGTCTTTGAACAAAACTTATGCTGAAATTACATTGATTATTTTTTAATAAACTTAATCGCAATTTTATGTTTGAATTTATTTATTATTTTTAACCTTTTAGTAATTGGTCCACCGTATTATGTATCTTTTATTGTATTTTTTACGCAGTACTTCTGAAGCGGTTTTTTTTTACAAGTCGGTATATATATATATATTTTTGAAATTAAAATAATTACTTTTTTTATAATTTAAAAGATACTCGAACAAAGGAGAAATTGTTTAAGACTTAAAGTTGAAAGTCAGCGCAGTTTTTATTGCATTTATTTAACTAAATGAATTCTCACATTTTGCTTGGGAAAAAAATCGTGAAACTTAAGCCCGTCATTTGGGCGATCAGAGAGGTTTGTCACCTCTGATACCACCGACAATGGGAAATAAACGTTTAAAACATAAGTTGGCTTTCTTCTTTTTTTTTTTTTTTGTTATTCTTAGGTTTAATTACTATTTAGTACATACCCTTTATCACCCCACCCCCCTGGAAAAATTCGAGATTACGGGCCTGTTTCAGAAGAGATCATTATTGAAAGAAAATATGTGGGTCTAGGTATAACTTTCGAGCTCAAATAACCTCTACATGGAGGGGCGATAAAATACAATGACAGCAACATTGCCGTGACTGATTTTGAAATCAGAGAGTCTTTTTCTCTAAGCCTACGCCCTGTACTATAACAATATTGTGTTGCCTTCTACCTATAGGTAATATCCTGGAAAATAATTTAAAAAAACTAACTGGACATTATCTGCAACAGTGTTGCTATTTGTATTAACTACAGTTATTTATTAGTGCCAGTTATTTTCAAAACCTTACGATAGAATGACAGCAACATTCCCGTGACGGAGTCAAAACTGATGCTGAATTAAAATTTCAGCGAGATGATATCATTCTAAACCAGTGGTTTCCAACCTGTGGGTCGCGACTCAAATGGGGTCACGAAGCATTTCCTGTGGGGTCGCGACATTATCCTCCGATTAAAAAAAATATTATTACATAGAATAAAAAGTTTAAGTTAAAAGTTTAATAAAAGTGAAGTGAAGTTTTTACAGATAATGGATATATATATATATATATATATATATATATATATATATATATATATATATATATATATATATATATATATATATATATATATATATATATATATATATATGTATATACAGGGTGAGTTTGATCGAATCTGCCATACGAAAAGGGGTGATAGAAGAGCCCAAGTGGAGCATAGAACCACCCATTAGCGGTGTCAATTCTTAACCGTAACCGAGTAATATATTTAAGAAAAATTCGCAAAAAAACAAAATTTTCAGAAAAAGACCAATTTCTGAACTTCCTGTCGGACCTACATACAAATTAAGTACATATTTGAAAAGAGCAGACAAAATCCTTTAAAATGACACTCTTTTCATCAAGGTAGTCGCACTTCACAGTGAGTTACAAGCTTTGAAACACTGGAAACACTCAAAAATGAAATTTCCTCAAACTTTTCAGTCAAAAATTTCAGAAACAACCGTATGAGCTACAACCGGTCAAATGCACCAAAAACTTTCCCATTTCACTAGCTTTCAGATGATACAACAGAAAATCATATTGGGCTTCAAGTTCAGCAGATATTCTGACTTTTGTTTGAAACAGTATGAAAATCGCCCTTTGTCAGAATATGGAAACCAGCAAAAAGTCAGACTTTTATGTTCTAAATTTTCTATTTAATGTAAGTGTACTGGTTTATTTATTCAAGAAAAGGAAAATTTTATAACTAAATATTAAATTGTAACACTTTATTAAGTAAATAATCACAACAGAAGATAACAACACGTAGAAACAAAGGAAGCATTACTTTAACGCGCTTTTCACAAAGAAAAATTCAAAATTAAATGAGTTACACTAACATCTATGACTACATTTACATGTAAACAATCCTCAAAATTTCCCAGAGCTACTGAAATTATCATCCCCCCACACCGGATAGATGCCCTTGGCCTTTTAAGAGCAAAAACTACCGTCGCTCTCAATGAAATTTCATTTCTCATTTTTGCTACTGCTCCATCAAGCCAAATGCGCAAGTCCTGCAAACTGGTTGCATCTGAGCAGTACACTGCTTGTTTCAAGAATCCCCAAACAAAGAAGTTCACTGGTGTCAGGTCTGGTGATCTAGGTGGCCAAGGAATAGGACCCAAATGACAGGATGAATGGACTCAATGAAATGAAATTTCATAGAGAGCGACGGTAGTTCTCGCTTTTAAAAGGCCAAGGGCATTTATCCGGTGTGGGGGATGATAATTCCAGTAGCTCTGGGAAATTTTGAGGATTGCTTACATGTAAATGCACTCAGAGATGTTAGTGTAACTCATTTAATTTTGATTTTTTTTTTTTTTTTTTTTTTTTTGTGAAAAGCGCGTTAAAGTAATGCTGCCTTTGTTTCTACGTGTTACAATTTAATATTTAGAAATAAAATTTTCCTTTTCTTGAATAAATAAACCAGTACACTTACATGAAATAGAAAATTTAGAACATAAAAGTCTGACTTTTTGCTGGTTTCCATATTCTGACAAAGGGCGATTTTCATACTGTTTCAAACAAAAGCCAGAATATCTGCTGAACTTAAAGCCCAATATGATTTTCTGTTGTATCATCTGAAAGCTAGTGAAATAGGAAAATTTTTGGTGCATTTGGCCGGTTGTAGCTCATACGGTTGTTTCTGAAATTTTTGACTGAAAAGTTTGATGAAATTTCATTTTTGAGTGTTTCCAGTGTTTGAAAGCTTGTAACTCACTGTGAAGTGCGACTATCTTGATGAAAAAAATGTCATTTTAAAGGATTTTGTCTGTTCTTTCCAAATATGTACTTATTTTGTATTTAGGTCCGACAGGAAGTTCAGAAATTGGTCTTTTTCTGAAAATTTTGTTTTTTTGCGAATTTTTCTTAAATATAATATTACTCGGTTACGGTTAAGAATTGACACCGCTAATGGGTGGTTCTATACTCCACTTGGGCTCTTCTATCACCCCTTTTCGTATGGCAGATTCGATCAAACTCACCCTGTATATATATATACATATATATATATATATATATATATATATATATATACAGTCAATTCGCGATAACTCGAAGTCCGATAGCTCGAATATTACTATAACTCGAATTTCTTATTCGGTCCCGATCCCTTCATCTTGATTCTATGTAAATTTTCCTCAATATCTCGAAGTTTACTTCTCTTAACTCGAAGTTTTTTTTGAAGTGACTAAACATTTAATAGTTAAAACGCAGAAAAAATTTCAAGTGAGAGCATGAAATTTTATTTATTTTTCTCTTGTGTGTGTGTGGGGGGGGGGGGGGGGGGTGGGATTCATTCGGGGAAAATCGGAATCCTTACAGACGCATAGTGGCTCTTGCTATATTATTTGCACTTATTGTGTCCGTAAGGAATTTGATTGCCAAAAGTCTTGCGTCTTCAATCTTCAATTAATCGTGACAGTGGCATAGTGATTATTAAATTTAAAACAAATAAACTTTTAAACCAGTTGATAAAGAAAATGTCTTTAATGTGAATTTAAGAAATGTGATTAAAACACTGAGGTTTGCAACTAAGAGAACACACAAACCATGGAAGAAAATGAATCTCTTGCCAAGGAAGAACGATATGTGAAAAAGCGAATGACACGATATGTGAAATATTTACCGTTGTTTAAATTACAAAACTGCTCAAGCAGCTTAAAATGACGGATTATACCACAAAAATGAAACATGTCTCAAAAGGATTTCTTATTCTTTTTTTTAACATTTTAATTCAAATAGTGTACATTTTAACTAATTAAACTTGTCAGTTATCTATACATTAATTGAATATTCCAAGTTTTTATTATTAAAATGTTGGAAATCGAAACTAATGATAAGTCGAACTTCCGATAAGTCGAAGTTTTTTTTCGGTCCCTTCGAATTCGAGTTATCGAGAATTGACTGTATATATATACAAGGTGTCCACTCCAATCGTGGACCAATAGCTAATTTCTAAACCGTTAGAGATAAGCATATAGTTTATTTAGGAAAAAATCTCCAAATTATGAAAGGAATTTCGGGTCTATTCAATGTTTTTCAAAAAATCAAATTTTGAAAGAGTTACGAAATTTAAATTTTTATACAGCCCCCCAGTCCTATCAATCATATTTAGTAAAACATTCTTGACACTGCAACATTTAAAACTAAAAAAAAATCACTCTTCTACTACAAAAATTGACCGAGTTATGACGTTTTGAAAAATCAAGATTTTGAAGGATTTCGCATACGGTCCCTTATGCGATCTCTCGATGACGTCATGAAACAATGCAAAATCTTGATTTTTCAAAACGTCATAACTCGGTCAATTTTTGTGGTAGAAGAGTGATTTTTTTTTTAGTTTTAAACGTTACAGTGTCAAGAATGTTTTACTAAATATAATTGATAGGACTGGGGGGCTGTATAAAAATTTAAATTTCGTAACTCTTTCAAAATTTGATTTTTTGAAAAACATTGAATAGACCCAAAATTCCTTTTATAATTTTGAGATTTTTTCCTAAATAAACTATATGCTTATCTCTAACGGTTTAGAAATTAGCTATTGGTCCACGATTGGAGTGGACACCCTGTATATAAATATATATATATATATATATATATATATATATATATATATATATATATATATATATGTATAAATATATATATATATATATATATATATATATATATATATATATATATATGTATAAATATATATATATATATATATATATATATATATATATATATATATATATATATATATATATATATATATATATATATATATATATATATATATATATATATATATATATATATATAAACTGGGTTGTAAGAAGAATGGTGTCGCGGGTTGCTTAGTTGGATGAAAAGGGGTCGCGACGTGAAGACGGTTGTTCTAAACAATCACATCGAATTGGTTGCGACTTTAAAAAACTATTTTAAAGCAAATAGTAAGACAGCTTGGAAAGGTGAGAGTATATATTATGTATTTATTATTTAAAAAAAAACTTACCTGACATTTTCATGCCTGCTCATATAGATTTTCTTGAACTGGCCTGTAACTACCGCTCCCAAGTCTTCGCGAATCTCAGCAGCTACATGCTGTGGCAAAACGGACAACAGCAACCTTTCCTAAAAAGAAATAAATAGAAAACTGAATTATGTAGTTGACGGCAATTACAACAATCTTTTTACAATGAGAATTTAACATCCTTAAGAGATCGAAATACGTATTTAATTACACGACTAAAGGATGATATGATGGCTTCAGCAATTTAAAAACTTTTTAGTAACAAAATAGGGCAATTCCACGGTAACAGACGTATCCGTTTCTCACAAAACAGCTTACGAAGACTAGAAATGTTAAATTCTTCTTCTGTTTCACGATATTAATGAAGAGCATAGCCTTTACTACTTACTATATAATGCGGTTAAATTTTGAAGATTTTCAGAATTTTTTTTTTCAATAGCATTTTCTCCGTAACGGACATATCTTGTAAGATACGTCCATTACGGAGCCAAAGAATACCATCATATAAATACTGTTGGGGGGGGGGGGGTGAAAAAAATATACCATGGATTAAAAAATATGATACAGGGAAGAAATAAGTTATAAATAAAATATGAAGGAAAAACTACTTTTAGAAAGGGAAATACTTGCAATGTCTTATGAAGGAAAAACTACTTATAGAAAGGGAAATACTTGCAATGTCTGAGCTATCAGCTCCCAATATTGTACTTTTTACCTATACAATAAATTTTGATTAATTGAAAAGTGCAATAACGTATAATGTTTCTTGAAAGATATTATACCATCAGCTTTTTCAATATTTGACTTTTTATTTAACTTTCAGTTTTAAATTAAAGTAATGACCCAGGAACTTCCAGGATTTAATTTAAGAAATCTCCTTTCACAATTCAAAAAAATAAGCATCATTAAATAAAAGTGCGGAATTATTTGGAAGGTAACGGCATGCCATGACTCTTCAACAGCTCCATTATATAGCGATGAATGGGGGAAATTCTTTTCATAAAACACATCAATGGCTTCAAAAACCCTCTTCTCTTCACAGATTGAATTTCGACGCAATTGGCGGAGTTGAATGCGCAATAAATTATTCATCGTTACTACCGCCTGCTCGTAGAATTCAAAATTCATCTTCTTTTATTTAATTTCTAAGAGACAAATTGCTTTGCTGGTGATATCCTGCGCCTTTTGGCGGTGCACGTGACGCGTTTAAATTTTCTTCGTCGCCATAAAAGTGCTTTTATTTTAGAGGAGGTTAAAAAAAAACATTTACAAATAATCTAATTTTTAATGATTTAGGAAAAGACTGTTTGTCAAATTGTTGAAAAAATATTCAAAAAATGTGTATATGTTCTTTAGTGGTAGAAGCTGCGTCTTCTAAGCCGGATGTCGTGGGTTCGATTCTCACCTTGCTTTAGGTGGTCTTTCCTTCAATTGTATAGCAAAATGTTCCTTTTTTTGTCCGGGGCAAAACGTTTTGTACGCATGTATGTGAAACTCATTAGCTTCTAAATAAAGAAATAAAGAAAAAACTAGGTTTCGTTGTTTGTGGAGAATTTGATATTTTTTAATAGTTGTAGATTAACTTTTTTTTTGTTAGGCACACATGTAATCATTTTCGTTTGGTTTGAAGAGGGTTTCCACAACTTTTAAAACTTGATCTCTATTTCCTTTTGTAACAGTCACGTTTTGCAATAGATTTCATTCGATTGTGAGAGGTTCTACTCCAGTTCATGATTTTGCATTCAGTTCCTTTTTGTAATATAGTAGACTCGCGCTACAACACGATTGGATTTACGCGAAACGGCTATAGCGCGAGTTTTTCACAAGTACTGAATATTAAAGCTAACGCGAAATCCTCAACCCAGCACAAAACATTTCGGAAAGGAATCGCTGGTCTAAGCATCTGCTTTATTATTAGAAACTAAATACTACTTTTTGTTAATGGACTTTCATCCTTTTAGTTTCATTGAAAGCAGGTTCCCACGCCTTACTAGTCTAGACATCGCTTTGTTCCTGTATACGAATAACTACTCTGCATTTTTTCATTATTTTTTTTCATTGCAAATACGAAAGTTGATGGAATATTTATGGCAAGCTGTTTTATTTAAATTTTGTGAAGCTGGAAATATAAAGATAAAACGTTTCTGAAAATCAAAGAAACAATAAAGAAGCCTGATAAAGATCTAAAAGCGCAGTATTAATCAGCATTATTTTTATTTTTTAAGTTGTAAGGATAATTAGCGTATCCATTATACAATACTATTATAGTGCTGTATTTTATTATTACTACAATACTGTGTACCTACCATTTCGTTCTATTTTATGACTCTTGATCATTGATTTTTTGAATCGTCACAGTATTTTATGTTGGATAATACAGCTTTTTTTTTTTTTTACAATTAGTAAAAATTTAGTTCTTTATGTGAAAAACGGTAATATATAGATAAGAAATGGTTTCAAAGAGTTGGAGAGGTGATTACAAATGTTTTAAATAATTAGGTATTTAGTTCTATCTATAATACACTCATTTCTTTTAACAGTTCTCATTTGGCTTAAATATTATTGAAACCCTCGGAGGTTTCTTTCTCAATGTCTAGAAATGAATACAAGGGAGGGACTACGGGGGTGATCGTCCATTCCTTGGGGAATTCTTTACCCGTAATTTTTCGATACGTTAAAGTTCAAAAAATTCAATTTTATACGAGTTTTAATGAATTTAGGGAAAGAAGGCTTTTAGCTGCCCAACGGAAACGTTTCAGAATTAAAGTCTGAACCTTTTGTGATCAATATTTCTAAACCATGATCCAAGAAAAGAGTAAGTAAGAAAAATCAATCGTCCCTTACTTGAAAATTTTATGGATTCGCCCTTGTCAGGGTCTAATGTTTTGGGGCCTCTTGCAATTGAAAAAGTTGCAACACGGTAACTCTTCCACTATTGTAACTTCTCCTTCATTACAAAGGAGGTTCTGACGAAGGAGCTATAGTGGTCGAATCAAACTTATCCAATTTGAACAATAGATTAAAAAAAAGTTTAAGAGCTGCGAGGATAATAGTGGCATAATTTAGAAGCTGAATTCTTGAAGTTTACATGTAGTTTTATTTTTGTTTCGTCTGACTATCCTACACATTTTAAGAGCGAATAAATGGGAAAATGGCATCACTATATAGGGGAAGACCGCCTATATTGGACCCCCTAAGAACAGGAGGCCTGTGTCGCTCAATGTGAAGCAAAACAGAAATGCGAAATAGGGCATCGTGAGCTAAATTTAATCATGAACCGCCCTAGGAGCTTATATTTTCTAAAAATATGAAAATTATTTTTTAAAAAATTATCTTATAAAAAGTTGCAAAAGTCCAATTTAGGCATATATGCGCGTAAATTGAACCATGCGCTTCCTAAATTGGACCGTACCAGGAAAACGTAGAATAATTTATGTTTGAACTATACAACTTTTTTCAAGGATTTGCAATAGAATTTCTTTTGCTTCGGCCTCACTTAGGCAGTGTTGATAAACTCGCCGATGGCATTTCATACAGTTAATCATGTTTTGTACTTCATCTCTATGACAAATATTGCAATAACAATTATTTTGTGCAGTTTCTTGCTTCTTCTTGTGCGACTTTTTCTGTCTATGCCTCTTTTATACGGCGTTAGAATGATTGCTGAGACAGCCTTCTTTTTTTTTCTATTTTTTTAAACAAAGGTGATATGTGAGCCGGCTTTACAAAATCATAGTTAGAGTTGGTAATCATGTTTTGATGAGAACTATCCGCCGATTCTGCAGAAATTGTACTAATTTAAGTCGTAGCTAGCTCTTTTACATGGTGTACCGAACATGTAACCTGTTCACTTTGAGTAGTTTTATCTGGACTACTTGCCTTTAATTCTGCTGCAGCCAAGTCAATGTCATTAAACACATGTCAATTAACAGGCCAAACTGCTGTTCTTTGGAATCAACTCAGAGCATTTGCCATGGCCTTAATTGCGGTTTGCCCATAAGAGTTACCAAACAGTTCTCTTATGCGATATTATATAATGGATCTCATTAAATGTTCTCGCATCCATGTATCACATGCTCGATTAAAATATGAAGACAGACTGAATAAAAACCACATTACGTGCATATGGTGTTTAAAGAGAAAGCATTATTATATCGTTCTCGTTAGAAAAGTTTATTGCATCAATGTTCTTTATGTAAGTGCTGTGCCTATCCGATATAGAAGGATATTCTTTTTACATTGCTTGGCTTAACAGTTCTGATGAAAGGTTGTATCAATTGTGCAAATTATCGTTTGTGATCCAACATTTTTTTTTTTTTTTGAACAAGCATATTGCTCACCAGGGAAGCTTTTACGATAAGGTCATACATGTAACGTAATCTTTTGAAAATAAGCATGGGGAGCTTGCACTCATGCAGCAAATAACCAGTGTGTTTCTACCACGTTCACCACTCATCACTGATGCAATCTGATGTTAACCTCTATACGTCAATATATTTTGGGACTTTTGGACAGTGAAAAGACCGGCTTCTTCTACATTGAACATTTTAGTAGCGGGGTTTTTTTCGGGTTTTTACTCATTTTAGTAGCATATAAATTGTTTCCAAAATATCGAAGAATTTCATATTTTTCTCTCGGTAAACCAGATTAAATGTTATTTAAGTTAATAACTATGTTTAACAACCTGAAACTGCAGCTTAATGGGTGAAGAGAGAAAAAAAAACATACATTTCTGCTTGGTAAAAATGTGCTTGATAAAAAAGTTTAAATGAATATCTTGAATAGGGGTTAAAATATGCTTAAAATAATTTTAACTACGCTATTAAATAAAACGAGTCACTTATTTTATGTTACGATTAATAAAAATTCTTGTTTAAAATCATATTCTTAATTTGGACCACCGGTCCAATATAGGAAATTTTTTTCGGTCCAATAAAGGAAAACACGCCATTTTTTATTCTTCAGCTCATAGCTCTGTCAAAAACTATCACAATAGCGCATGTAAATACATCGATGTAATCCTTATTAAACACAGATTATAATACTGTAACAGCATTTTACCGCAATTCACAAGTTTTTGAGTTATCTTTCTAGAAACAAATCCGAAAAATAAGATTTCTAACGTTTTCAACACAAATCAAGCCGTAACTCACGCTAAACAGTTCGAAGACCGGTGAAACTTCATACACATTGATTTTATTTCTAAAACTTTATGTTTCTACTATTAAAGTGTAGCACAGATCTCTGTACTAGATTTTAAGCCCGAAGTCCAATTTAAGCAGTGGTCCAATATAGGCGGTCTTCCCCTAAGAGAAGACACAAGCTATTTTCTGATATGCAGCGCAGAACACAAATCGGGAACAACAGCGCAAATAATGTTTCGAACAGTTTATTAACCCATTTATGCCCAGTAGCCTAAAAACGGGACGCTTGTTAGTTACTGCATACAAAAACCTGTAATGGGTATATCATTTTACTAAAGCTGTTTTCACAAGTTAAATAGTCCTTCTTCTTGAGAAGACCAGTCAGAGCCACTATTTGGACATCAGAGTTTATTTATTAACAGCTATTTTCAGACAAATCAATCACGCAATGATCAAGCATGAGTAGCCGTGCAGAAATTAAATGTTTTTGCGAGCTTTTTTTTCATAAAATTAAACTATTTTAAAATGATTTGCTTAAAATTGATGACAGATGCCTTCTGTAACGTTAATTTGCAAAAGTAAAGTCACGTAAGGTTGTATTTTGCTCACATATCTGCCCAGTGTCCCATAATCAGGACGTTGAATAAGTTAATAAATGTGGCAACGGCGATCCGTTTTACGCCGAAAATGTATGTAAACCATTCCATCTAAGAGTTTTAAGCACCTAAAAATTTGAAAAGATTGTTGAAAAAAAACTTGGGCATAAATGGGTTAATGGAATACACCTCAAGATAAGAGCATTTCAAAACATTCTGTGCATTGTTATTTCCGATTTGTGTTCTGCCCTGCATACTAGGGAACAGCTTGTGTTTTCACTTATGGGGACACCATTTTCCCCTCTATCCAGAGTTCGCCAAAGTGGGCTCAGCCCGAAAGAACCCACCCGGGTTTTTTTTAGGTGGACCCACTTGAAAAAACCCATTATATTGGTAAAGTGAGTTTTTTTTAGAAATTTACTGCATATTGAAAATATTTATTTTAGAAACGAACTAAAGATCACGAATATTTTGATCAATACTAAGCCTAGAAATTGGTATTGCTAAATTTAGTTATAATATTTAGTTTGTTGCAATATTTAATCTTAATCAGTACCTGGTTCAAAAATTGCCATCTTCCAGTCCTCACAACTTATTAGGTGTTAGAAATAAAACTGTAAGTGAGTTTTATACTATTTTTTTTTTTAATACTTAGAAGATCAAAATAATTATTCCAATCAATAAATTCAATTCAATATCAATTTAAATAGAAAATCAATTTAAAAAACTCAATAATACAATGTTTGAATAAAGAATGATAGAAAAATAATTGTTGAAAAAACTCGGGTTTTTCATCATAAAACCCAGGTGGGCTAGGCTTTTTTAAAAATCCGTTTTTTTTCAAACCCTGCCTTTGAATCCTTTTAAAAATTGATGGCGCGTTAAACGGGATGGAAAAAAATGTTGGTAAACTTTAAGAATTCAGTTGCAAAATTTTGCCAATTTCATCCTTGTAGCACATAAACATTTTTTTTAAAAAATTGACTGCTCAAATTATGTACGTATGATTCAGACACCCTGCATTTCTTTCTTTGTTCCATTGGGCGATATTATATATCCCACACTACCACACGGGCTCTAGTGTTATGAAAACAAGCGAAGGTAAAAATATTCATATTACATAAATATTTAGCTGGAAATAACGACAGCACGATGTTGTAAGAAACTAGAAAATTCTGTTCTTTTCATAAAATTTCGCAAAGCCAAAAATATTTTTCTTCAACAAATATGCAACTTTTGAAATGCAAATGGAAAGAGACTGCGCTATGAATTATTCATCTGAACGAACACTTGTTTACAGAATAAATTTCACCAATTCACTGAGATAGGATTTAGGAGAAGATTCTTCTGAAATTATGAAATGCAAACAATAGAACGCCAAGAAATTTTTCATATTCTGAATACTATATTTAGAGTTTTTTTTTATCAAAATGCCTGAAAAAATTGATGATTGATAAAGTAAAGAGATTTTTTAAAAAGATTTTCCAATAAACAAAATGCCTGGGATTCATTTTTGTAGTCCAATTGATTGTGATTTTCTTTAAGTATGAGAGCTTTTGGATGAAGTAAAAGTAAACATCTGGTTTACCGGCTGAAACAGAAGTATTTATTACTCTACAGTGATGCCAGTTTGGGGGATGCCATCAAAAGTGTGTAGGAATGCCATAAAAAAAAAATTATGTATAAATCTTAAATCTAAATAACTTCAGCAAATAAATGTACAATGAGAAAAAAAAGAAGAAACAATTTGATGACATAAGAATCAAAATAAAGTAGAGTTATAATAAAACTTAAATTTAAGACCTTCAGCTAATATTATACTAATGAAAAAAAAAAAAAAAAACTTTGAGAGATAAGGATTAAAATGGAAAAGAATTATGTATATATCTCGATTTTTTTTTTCATTAAATTGAATTTCCTTTACCAATTCAAGACTTAATAAACACCCTGCACATTTAAAACAATAGTGATTTACATTGCCTATTGAAGAGTTAGGGTGAAAAAAATTTTAACTTGCTTTATTTGAAAATAATTAATTAAATATCTGCCATATAAAATAATTTTTCGCACAAAACAGTCTAATAATGTTAAGCAACCTAATAGCAACCATAACTCTTATGGGCTCAAAAGAAAATAAGTAATAATAACACGTTTTGGAAAAATGTTTGTACGTGTTTCCAATTTTAAGCTTTAACTGCTTCGCTTAAAAAAGAAAATGAGAAAATAAATGAGATGGAAATTAAAAATCTACAGTACACGGGACTAATTACAGTTGCCTTTCCTTAGTTTCTCATCACTTCATATAAGAAAGTTTTAGTTAAAAGCTTTGCTGGCAGGAAAGTATGCTAAGAGCTAAACGAGGATTTGAAATAAGTGTAATTTTAAGAATCTTGTTTCAAATATAAGTATTTTTTTTCTTTCTTTTCTATTTTTTTTGCCTAGTGTAGCTAAAATTTAAATGAAAGGGGTTTCTTTGAAAAAGCTTGCAAGCCTTTTTACATACGCTGTTTCTTTTAATAAATGTTGATATAATTAAAATTGAAACATGCTGAGTTAAAGAATAAGCCGTGGTATGAAAACATTTTTAGCGCAATTAAATCTAACCATATTTATTTTCTTTTTTAATTGTGCACTTGTTTACACGACAATTTGGTCATTTATTAAATTTTCTATTTGCGACTTTAGGAACTAAAATAAAATTTATGTAAAATACTGTTGACTAGCTAGCGAAAAGTTTCACAATTCAAGGAAATAGCAAAATGAATAATAAGAAGTTTTGACACTTTAAGTGCATACTGAGTTAAATAAATTATAAAAAATGTTGAAAATATATAAAATTTCGAGAAATAGTGCGTATTGCCATTTCAGATTATTCCACCGTAATCTAAAATCGTAAAAAAAATATTTTGTGTATTTAAGGCCTTCTTCTGCCACTTAATAACCACCAGTCAACTTTTTTTTTCAATTTAAATACTTTACAGAAAAATTGACATTAAAAAAAAAAAAAATCAAAAATTTCCAAGTTTTAACTTAAATGCGCTGACTCTGCCTCTCTCTCTCTCTCTCTCGACTTCGTTAAGAATTAAATATTTTACAGACTAGATTGTTACTAAGAAAGTCACTAACAGTCATTGAAAGGTAACTGTTTCCGAAATGCATTTTTTTCACTTCACTTTCATGAAAAGCATTTAAGTTGATTCTCAAGAAGTAGTTCCTAAATTTGATAGATTTATATCAATCCACTATTAAATGCATTAACAATTATATAAAATAACTCAGAATCAATTTTTCTTTTCTTTTCTTCAAATAAAACAAATGTTTAGAATGATTACCAACTTTCTTAAATAATTTCAGGAATCAATATTTCTTTCTTTTCTTTAAATAAAACATTTCTTTAATGCAATACTTATTTTCTAAAATAATTCAAAATAATTATTTTTTTCTTCTCAAAAAAGTTCCTTGGTTATTTAAAGGAGCCAACTTTAGGACAATTTGTCAGCTTCCGGGCACTTCACCTTATTAGTCGAGCATCAATAGTCAAATAACCACACACAAAAAAACATTTTTTCCTTTACCTGTAAATTAAAAGCCGAACGTACGAAGAATTTACCTTTTCAAATTTTGCAGCCTGCTCCAAACAGCACTTTCTGATGCATTATTAAATAGTTAAAAGCGTTTTCCTCGTAATAGAACTTCGCGCGAGGGATAAAGATACACCTGTGAGGGGATACGAGATAAATTATTCATAACAAAATAAAGCCCGCCGACCCAATTCCGAATTCAGCGCGGGTTCTTGACGAAAGTGAGTTCGGCGATGGTGTTCCTTTCATATTCGGTGATACACTTGATGGACGACACAGGGTTTGGGAATTCTGGGTAATTGCCTATTTCTGTTCCTTTGTCAAAAAAGGGATTTTCAGGCGAGAAACATGACATTATGGCGAGTGAGTTTTTTAGAAAATTTGTTTTTCAATGTTCTAAAAATCTTGAATATGAAATTGGTGGTGATTGTACAACTGGAATGAATTTTCGGTCGATGTTGAACATGGCGAGTGAGTTTTTTAGAAAATTTGCTTTTGAATGTCCTAAAAATCTTGAATGTGAAATTGGTGGTGATTGTACAACTGGAATGAATTTTCGGTTGATGTTGAACATGGCGAGTGAGTTTTTTAGAAAATTTGCTTTTGAATGTCCTAAAAATCTTGAATATGAAATTGGTGGTGATTGTACAACTGGATTGGATTTTCGGTCGATGTTGAACATAATAGAATTCCTTTTTTTTTCTTTCGAAACCTTATTCTGAATTATTTTCGGCGTAATGAAGTATTTACAACCTGCAACATTCTTAAGATCAACTGCAACGGTTACTGTTGCTTTCTGTTAAAAGCGATATTTTTGACATGGCATAAGGAGATTTCGTAGAAAATTTGGGTTTTGAATGTCCTAAAATGTTTGAATACCAATTATACATCAATATGTAATATAGTTTGGCCATCAGTATTAATAATAATATTAAATATATTTCTTTTATATTTGTAGAGAACATGAATTTTTTTCTTTTATTCCCCAAATTTTTCCCCAAAAAAAAAAAAAATTTTTTTTTTAAAAAAAATTTTTTTAATTTTTCCCCAAAATTTTAAAAAAAAATTTTTCCCCTTTTTTTTTTTCCTTTAAAAACCCAAAAAAATTTAAAAAAAAAAAATTTTTTAAAAAAACCCCAAAAAAAAAAACCCCAAAAATTAAAATTCCCCAAAAAAAAAAAAATTTTAAAAAAAAAAAAATTTTTTTTTTTTAAAAAAAAATTTTTTTTTAAAAAACCCCCAAACCCCCCCCCCAAATAAAAAAAAAACCCCCCAAACCCCCCCCCAAAAAAAAAATTTCCTTTTTTTTTTAAACCCCAAAAAAAAAAATTTTTAAAAAAAAAAAAAAAAAAACCCAAAAAAAAAAAAATTTTAAAATTTTTTTTTTTTTCCAAAACCCCCCCTTTTTAAAAAACCCCCTTTTTTTCCCCATTTTTTATTTCCCCCCCTTTTTTTTTCCCCCAAAAAAAAAAACCCCCCCCCCAAAAAATTTTTTCCCCCCCAAAAACAAAAAAAAAAAACCCCAAATTAAAAATTTTAATTTCCAAAAAACTTAAAAAAACCCCCCCCCCCCCAAAAACCCCCCCCCCCAAAAACAAAAAAAAAATTTAAAAAATAACCCCCCTTTTTTTTTTTTTTTTTTTAAAAAAAACCCCCCCAAAAAAAAAAAAAAAAAACCCCCAAAAAAAAAAAAAAAAAATTTTAAAAAAAAAAAAAAACCCCCCCCCCCCCCCCCCCCCCAAAACCCCCCCCCCCCCCCCCCCCCCCCCCCCCCCCCCCCCCCCCCCCCCCCCCCCCCCCCCCCCCCCCCCCCCCCCCCCCCCCCCCCCCCCCCCCCCCCCCCCCCACCCCCCCCCCCCCCCCCCCCCCCCCCCCCCCCCCCCCCCCCCCCCCCCCCCCCCCAAAAAAAAACCCCCCCCCCCCCCCCCCAAAAAAAAAAAAACCCCCCCCCCCCCCCCCCCAAAAAAAACCCCCTTTTTTTTTTTTTTTTTAAATTTATTTTTTTAAAAATTTTTTTTTTTTTTTAAAATTTTTTTTTTTTTTTTTTTTTTTTTTTTTTTTTTTTTTTTTCATTTTTTTTTATTTATTTTTTTTTTTTTTCCCTTTTTTAAAATTTTTTATTTTTTTAAATTTTTTTTTTTTTTTTTTTTAAAAATTATTTTTTTTATTTTTTTAATTTTTAAATTTTTTTTAAAAAAATTTTTTTTGGGTTTTTTTTTTTTGTTTTAATTTTTATTTTTTTTTTTAAATTTAAAAGGTTTTTTTTAAAAAAAAAATTTTTTTAAAAAAAAAATTTTTTTTAAAAAATTTTAAATTTTTTTTTTTTTTTTAAAAAAAAGGGGGGAAAAATTTCCAAAAAAAACCCAAAATTCCCTTTTTTTTTCCTTTTTTAAAATTTCCAAAAAAATTTTTTAAAAATTTTTTTTTTTTTTTTTCCCCCCAGGGGCCCCCCGGGGGGGGGGGGGGGGGTTTCCCCCAAAAAAAAAAAAAATTTTTTTTTTTTAAAAATTTTTTTTTTTTTTTTTTTTTTTTTTTTTTTCCCCCAAATGAAAAAATTTAAAAAAATTAAAGTACACGACAAAATTAAAAGAAATATTTTTTTATATTTTGACATGTCTATTTTACTATACGTCGTGTTTATGATTATCCTGTTATTCCATTTTGTTCATTTTTATTGCAAATCTATGTTTTAGGAATGCCGATCAATGCTTTTCAGTCAACTAATTCTGTTAAATGAATTTCAGAAAATTGTATTGAAACCCAGTACTAGGAAAAATAGTAAAATAAACGACAAAATTAACATTATTAGAGCCTTAATTTGCCAAAATATTGCAAAACAAGTGTTTCAGCGACACCTCTTTCAATGAAAAAATTTTTTTTTTAATCTAAATTTATCATTCTCTGTGTCCATCAAAACGCTTTCTTCACAATAATTTTAATGAAAAAAATGCTTTTTAATGATGTACCGTAAAATGGGGTGTATAGGAACAGCGGGGTCATTCGGAACAAAACTTAATTCGGAACGGAACTAAATATACTATTGGGTATTTTTCGCCATGAAATTTTTTTATAGAAAGGTAAGATCATAGGAAGTAGGAAAAAATTACTTTTGTCAATCTGGCAACTCTACTGGCTTCTAAGGAGGGTTGCACATGGAATGCTAGAAAACATCCCATTTTCATAGACTGCAAAACTTCATATGCATGAGCAAACCTTTTTATATTTAAAAACTAAGAGTGGTATGTTTCAATTGTACATGCATCTGAACAACAGAATACCACATTAGAATTTACATTTTTTATAAATTGTGTCATAAAAATGAAGAATTCTGATTAATGCCAGTGCCATAGGAAAAAACTTTGCGGGGTGAATCGGAACGCTTAGTTCTGTTGTTCCAATTCAAACTTATTTGAAAGAAACTGTTTGAAAAATCAAGATTCTATCCCCAATTCTTCTAATCAAGACAAGGACAAGGATTTATTACTGTTTATCCCTTCTCGTAAGCAACTAGATCTTAGAATGACAAAAAGTTGCAGATTTCAAAAGATTTTTTCTCCAGGAGACTTTTTTTACTTAAAATACGAGGAGGAAAGTTACATAGACTTTATGTAGTAAAAGTCCAGCACACAGACAGTGATGAATAAGCGAAACAAAATTTCAGTACAATCCCCGAAACCCAGAGATTTTAAGAAACTAAAGAAAAGGCATAGTTTATACCAAGAGATGTTATGAAAAAACTTAAGCCAAGTCACAATTCCTAGTTTTAAGGACAAGTGCATATTTGTGGACGACATGAGTGACTTCCTTTCATGTTAAATCTTTGTATTTCAATTCAAAAGCATTTCTTAAAATTACTTTTCATTTTTCATAAGTTCAAAATTATTTTGAATTTTGACAAATTATAAACGTTTGCTGGTTTTGAAATTATACATTTATTTGACAGTAATTATCTATTCTTATTCTCCCCCATCAATATTACTCATGTTTGTGAGACCTATTACAGGTTAAAATGAAAAAAATAAAAATTTTAACATGTGTTTCGATTGACCCCTATCAGCGGGGTGATTCGGAACACCCATAATTTCCTATATATTTTAATAATAATTGTTCAAAATGTTTTGTCTTTGCTTGGAATATCAAAAGTAAATCAAGGCCGAAGTTTTTACCCAAAAAACCAAATTTATAAAAAATCTTTTAACCTTTTTTTTTTTTTTACAATCAAAGCTGAAAAGTGTTCCTATTCACCCCATTTTACGGTATTTTTGTCGACTTAAATAGGCATTAAAGCAGAAATTCGAGATATTTACTTTTCTTAGCTTTTCATGAGGTGCTCCACTCCTCCCCCACTCTCAGAGTCTTGACTTAGCCCCTCCTGAAATGATTTGTCTGTGTACGCCACTGCCTTTCTCGCAATACCCATCACTGAAAAAAAAAGTATTTTTCGGCCCGCCCTAGTAATTATGCCTTTCGTTTTGAGAAGCGCTTTCTGTACAAATTTAGTTTTGGCCCAATCCAGTAAAAGTAAACAAAAGCAACACATTTATTTCGACGCGTGGAGGGGAAGGAATAATTAAAGACCTCAATATGACGACCAAAATCTTTATTAAATGAGCAAAATTTCATTTCATGCTCCGATAATCATCACTAAATCCTCCAATATATTTTTATCAGAGCAGTGAAAGCAGAAAATCTCATTTCATTACGCTTTCGTCAGAGTAAAAATATGATTCGGCTCCAGCGAGGTTCTCATTAAGGGGATGGGGATTTTTCAAAAATCGTACAAAGCAATATTTAATTAAATGCGAAGAAATGCTTTCAATATCATCATGGTTTATCAATCGATGTGAATGGAAATTTCATAATGCATTGATTTAAACATGTGGAGCCTGCTGAAATATTTATTCGATATTTTATTCCCTTTAAGTGGTTTATGCAATAAATCTTTGCTAAGTATTTGATTGTGGTACTATAAACGAGAAGACAAGAAGTTAAGCTTCTTGTCTGTGAGCTCGAGTATACTCAATGCCCCGTAATCTATATATATAAAAATGGATGTATGTATATGTATATTTGTATATATGTTTGTATGTTTATTCCTCATACAAAACAATAGTTACTGTCGGATTTTCATCAAACTTGGCACAGAGGTTCCTTGATAGACTAGAATTCACATAGGCGGGGTTTTGCAATTTTAAAAAAATCTAAAAAGCTCAAAATCCAAATTTTTTGTCTCAAAGTGGTCATTTTCTTTCAATTTTGAATAGACAGAGTAATAGAGATAAGCCTTTAAGCATACTACTAGAGCCACTTTTTAGACAAGCCGACGCATCAAGCTTAAGTTCGACCACTTTGGAGCCAATTCATTAACTTTTACTTTCAATTTTTCATTGCTGCGGCGCTATTCGGACATTGCCAAGCTTTGCCAAATTCACGTTCAGTTATTAATAATTGCTCACACTGAAAATTTACCAAAGTGCAATAACTTGCCAGAAAAGACAAACCATTCATCAACAGGCAGAATAGATCTAACACGCATTGGATCCAAAAACATATGGATCGTTGAAAACATTAAAAAAAAAAAAAAACTGTACAAAGTAAGCAATGTAAAATTCATGCACACAAAAAAAGTCAATTATTTGTAATATGAAAAAACTAATTTACGAAATTATTATCTTATTATTTAAGCTATAAGCAAAGTAAAAACAAAACTTCTCACAGGCGTATCGTTATGGGAATGGAATATCATTTAAACTCCTACTAATTAGCAACTCCAACTTTTTAGTTTTCCTATGATTGTAGGTCACGTTATTACACACACTATTTAACCATAAAATCAAATTGCTAGAGCTGAAAATAAAGTATTTTGAACAAACTTATACATACTTAATAGATAGTTAAATCTTGGATAAAAGCAACCAGGAGTCTTAAATAATTGATAAAGAAACGTTAAGAATTCATAAAACTGGTTTAAAGACAGTCGGCAAAATGGTAACTTCCTATTTTTAACTCTCTAAAATTAAAAATTAACAGAACGTCCTAATCTTGGGATGCTTGAAACTAGATATTTATGCTTTCTGTTGCTATTTAAATAATGAACTACACACACATTATTTTTCTTAAACATTTATTTGAAAAATTTTTAAACAGAGTTACAGCGTACTATTTTTAAAAGGCAGGGATTTCTTAAACGTGGAACAAGCCAAATTGTCAAAAAAATTTCCATTGCTTAAATAGCTGTTGCTGTATTTTCTTCTCATACTTACATTTTACAATTTAATGGAACTTTAAAAATTGGTTAATATTTATTTGGCGGATTCTTTTGTAGTTTGGTTGCTTAATTTATTTATTTCGCGCATTTTCCTACATTTTAATATAACTTTTAGTTTTGTGTAGCGATTTTTTTTGTTTCAAATTTCAGCAAATACTGATACTGACGACGTTTGATAAGTGATATAATCCCTTTGTTTTTGACTAATTTGGCCAAAAATCTTGGTAACGAATTAAGTTTTCGCCGTTATGAGAACACCCCAGCGAAGATTTTATAAACGAATATATATATATATATACATATTTTTTTTCCTTTTGAGCATCAATAATTCCTGGAGATATAATTCGAATTTTGTTTGGGTTGTCAAATTGGAAAAAAAGAAAAAATCAATAGACTTTGCTTTAATGGTGCGTTTATTTCGGTCCAAAATTTATAAAAAAAATTAACTAATCTATATAATTTTATTAAAAATTTGTGTGATAAATAACATATTGGCGCTATTTCCATAATTCACATCTTGGCCGGATCGTCAAACTTCAGATCATTTTACTAGTTAAGGATTCCGGGCTGTTGTGCCGTGGTCTGAATGACTTTAATCCATACGTTTCGATCGCAACTGCGGCGGTCATCTTCAACGTATGGATTAAAGCCATTCAGACCACGGCACAACAGCCCGGAATCCTTAACTAGTATTTACTCCGGCCGTGAAAGCCTTCATTCTTACATTCAGATCATTTTATTTTGGCTACATAGGCATCAAAGTCAAAATATATGAACTCCTGACCTTTGGCGTTAAATATTTTGATGCAATTGATAAAAAAAAGCCAGTACTGACAGTTGGCTATATCTTCCAAAAACATCAAAATTTCCGAACATCAAGGGGTGATAGTGAGGGTATACTCCCAAAATGTCGCGGCCGAAATGTCGCGGGCCAAAATGTCGCTGGGAAAATATGTCGCGGGGCAAAATGTCGCGGGTCAAAATGTCGCCGGTCCAAAATGTCGCCGGGCCAAAATGTCGCGGTCTAAAATGTCGCTGGTCAAAATGTCGCCGGTCCAAAATGTCGCCGGGCCGAAATGTCGCAGTCTAAAATGTCGCTGATCAAAATGTCGCGGTCAAAATGCCGCCGGTCCAAAATGTCGCCGGGCCAAAATGTCGCGGTCTAAAATGTCGCTGGTCAAAATGTCGCCGGTCCAAAATGTCGCCGGGCCGAAATGTCGCAGTCTAAAATGTCGCCGGTCCAAAATGTCGCGGTCCAAAATGTCGCGAGTAAAAATGTCGAAGGTCCAAAATGTCGTGGGCCAAAATGTCGCCGGTCCAAAATGTCGTGTGTGCGAAATGTCGCCGGTCAAAAATGTCGCGTGTCCAAAATGTCGCCGGTCAAAAATGTCGCGTGTCCAAAATGTCGCCGGTCAAAAATGTCGCGTGTTCAAAATGTCGTCGGTCAAAAATGTCGCCGGGCCAAAATGTCGCCGGTCAAAAAAGTCGCGGGCAAAAATGTCGCCAGTTCAAATGTCGTCAGACAAAAATGTAGAAGATCCGACATTGATAGTACCAAAAATTAAATTATATGAAAAGGCTTTTTTACACCAAATTAGCAAAAGATTGCTAATTGCTGTTGATGAACGTGTGCGTTAATGATAGAATGGACTAAAATTTTTGAAAAATACTAAAAAAAATTACCCTTTCGGCTTGTAACCGTTTCGAGTGTTTTCCAAGAAACAAATAGTTATCAAACAAGCGTCCGTTATTTATTTACAATAGCTTATTTCACCGTGACTCGCTATCTACCAACTTAAAAACGAATAGATTATCAGCTCAAGCCAAGTTTAATTGATATCGAAAGGAAAATTTATGTGTTAAAAAGAAGTTGAAGAAATGTGAAATGAATAAGACAGATATACAATGTTTGACATTTGTTTTTGTTAAAATTTCTTACATGATCGAAAGCAAGTCTATATAATTTAAATGATAGAGGTGTTTTTATTTTCTTCTTCATAAAATGTGTAAAAGAAAGTATTGGATCAGTGAAAAATTGTCAATTTGGAAGAATTTACACGTTCTGATGTGTGCTGAATTCAATTTTATCGTTTATTTTTTAAAGGAAAATGTGTAAGTGTGTATCTGCGTGACCCATTTTTTTGGGGCGACTCTACCACAAAACTTACTGCGTAAATTGGAATGAAATTCGGTACATACATATACCAACGAATATGTGGTTCAGTGCTGATTGGTTTTAGCCGCTAGTTCTTCCAAGTTTTTACATGCAAGAATGTAATGGAACGTTTTCAGCATAGCGTGATTACTATGTCTGAAGAAGGTTCAGACGAAATCAAATAAAAATTGGCCCATAAGAAGCCTTCAGAAGATACGCCACATCATCGAGGAAGCAGAGCAATTGAACTTTTTATTTTTCATTATTTGTGAGTGATGTATATCAAGAAGTAATGCAAGTATTCAGACAAAATTTTGTTTGTAGAAGAATCTTAAAGGTAGAGATGCTTATTCATTTCTGGCGTTAATCAGCTCAGACATAGTACTGTACCTTCGTTACAATCAGTATTTAAATGTGGAGTTGTATAGAATACCATTTTTTCTCTTGAAATTTCACCTCCCCTTCCACCACTTAGTTGTTACAAAGAAAGCAATAATTACATGAACTAATTTGATTTCAAACGTCCCCAAATAACTCTTAAAGAAAATGTTCTAGAAGAAAATTGCCGGCTACGCGGTGATTAAACGGTATTCCGTTTTTGCAAAAGGAAAAAAAAAGCCTTTACAGCAAATTTATTTGTTTAATTTCTTTGTGTGAAAAAAAGAAATAATCCTAAATATACTTAAAAAAAAACTAAAAAATACACTTTTAGAGTAAATCAAATTCAAAAGAAGATTTTGAAAACTGTTGAATATCCGCTAAGCTTACTTGCACTTATAATGTGCATTTTGTGGACGATCGATGCCCTACTCAGAACTAATGGCAAATGCACTTATTATACATCAACATGCAATATAGTTTAGCCTTTAGTAATAGGGGAGAGTTGCCCAAAACGGGATAGTGGGCGTTGGAGCTTGACTGGTGGTACTATCTCGCAGGAGACAGGCTAAACTGGTTCCCGACCGCCATGACAGCATACTCAGTTATTATCTCAACTCTAGCCACGTATTTCGCAAAGAAATATTTTTTCAAAGTTTTCAATTGAGATTTTTACTTACTTTTTACTTTTTTCGACTGCAGAACAACTGGAATTGTGGTTCTCCGTAATTCGGAACAATTCCGGTTAGAACAGTATTTTGTTCATAGCTCTTTTAGCAACAATTTCATGTACTTAAATATTGCTAGTGAGTGGCGGTTCCGGGGTTAGCCCTTTATGTTGTCAAAAGCATCATGGTCGGGCAAAACGGGACACTTTTAGGGTGCCCAAAACGGGATACAATTTTGATGTGTCCCGTTTTACCCGACCATTTCCATTAATGTTTTTTCAATGTGTTTAAGCAGCACGAAGCGAGCTAGAGGTTCGCAAGTGGATGTTCAACCATCCTGACAAAAGGATTACTATCTACAAAGTAGGAAATATGTTCAATGCAGCATTTTAACGAGCAGCTCTTGTCGAAACTGCTGTGAATGGGTTCACGAAAACAGGCATTTTCCCATATAACCCCAGATGTCTTTCCTGAATATCTCTTCGCTTCCTCTCTTCCAACAGATCACCCATTGCTGGATGCTCAGAACATGACGTCCTAACACCCATTAAATCTGCAACAAAATGAGATCAGATCCGAAGGATCTTCAAATTCAGTCATAGCATCTAAGAGTTTGCTGTCATCACAACCACTAGAGACAGTATTGAATGAATCACTTAGTGCAACGATAACACTAGCACAAATGCAGGCCTTATCCAACCGTTCACTTCAACAGGAGTCAAATGACTTGGACTATACTGTCGCCCTTCACTGCCATTTTCTATATCACCCAGAGAAATTCTACCTCCACCACGAGTGATTGGACCAAGACCTCAAAATAAACACAATAATAGAAGAGGGAAAACAGCATTTATGACAAGAAGCCCATATAAACTTGAGTTGGAAGAAGAAGAACGAGAAAAAAAAAAAAGAACGAGAAAGAACTTAAAAACTGAACAAAAAAGGGCTGCCAAAACAAGTCTCTTGAATGTTCCGAAAACAAAACAAATGAGGCGTAAAAGAAAACTAGATGGAGATACAAAACAGGCATATAAATTTTTAAAATGTTGCTCTGAACCTGAAAAAAACCCACAAACATCATTTGCAAAAATTGAAGAAAATGGACGTAACATGAAAAAAAAAAAAAAAAAAAAAAAAAAATCATCAGTTAGCCAAAGTTGAACGTCGTCGTCTTCAGAAGATGAAACTGAAAAAGATGAAGCATGCATTTTCTGCAACGCTCTGTATCTTGAATCGAAATATGGAGAATTAAGCTGGATACAATGCTTGAGCTGCCAGGGATGGGCCCACGAAGCTTATTCCAAAGCAGACGAAAAAGACGACACATTTTTATGCGATTTCTGTGTTATGTAATTTTCCAATTTTACAATTACGTAGCCTATTTTTAGTCTAAAAACTAAATCAAAAGTAAAATCAGTATACAATAATAACATACAATTCTCTATCCCGTTTTACCCACCCTTGGTCGGGTAAAACGGGATCGTATAAAACTTTTTGAAACCAGTATTTTTCACATAAATAATATCGAACAAATATGACAAAGGAATTTTTAGTAATGCAAAAGGTGTATATTTTTAAATGACGACTAACTTTGGAATGTACCTTGTATACAATAAGAAATAAAGCGAAGAATAGGTTAGCTATCCCGTTTTGGGGTACTTTCCCCTAATAATGGTTTTTAACATATTACTTTTACGTTTGTAAAGAACGTGAATTTTATCTTTGACTCACAAGGGGACCTTACAGGTTATCACTCACCGATTTTGATGAGTTTTATATATTATGTAGAGGGACCCACCCTAAGTATTTTAGCAAAAATATATTCCTCAATGCGACTTAGTTTTTGAGATATAACGATCCAAAGTTCAGCTCGAAGTTGTTACAGAGGTACGGTTGAGCAGTGGGCACAACAGCGGCCGTAGCCCAGTGAGCAAGGTCCCCCACTCCGACCGCTGGAGGTCTGGGGATCGAGTCCCGTGAATTAACAATATTAAAAATTGAAAAAAAAATTTCTTTTCTAAATGAATAAATAAATAAAATAAAAATGAATAATTAAACGATTTTCCATTAACTATCAAATTTTTTTCGATATTAAGGAAAAAAAAAAAAAAAACGTCACGGGACTCAATCCCTAGACCTCCAGCGGTCGAAGTGGGGGACCTTGCTCACTGGACTACGGCCGCTGTTGTGACCACTGCTCAACCGTACCTCTATAATAACTTCGAGCTGAACTTTGGATCGTTATATCTCAGAAACTAAGGCGCATTGGGGCATATCCTTTTGCTAAAATACTTAGGGTAGGTCCCTCTACATAATATATAAAACTCATCAAAATCGGTGAGTGACAACCTGTAAGGTCCCCTTGTCAGAGTTACATACCTACAAACAAACAAACAAAAAACAAACAAAACCACATGTGAAATTAATAAAAGCGTATTAAAAAGGAAGAAATTTAGTGTCCCTGGGCCCTAAGTACAGCCCTGAATAAACTATGGCATTATTTTGGTACTTAAATAATTTAAGCGTTAGAAGAAATCAATTTAGTTACATTTTTGTTAATAAATTAAGCTAATTTTCTAAACTGTTACGTTTAAAAAAAGTTACTAAACAGGTGTATTTATCATATCGTGATAAGCTTATTAGTAAAATTGAGCTACATAATTAAGCTGCATTGAATTTGTGAATTGCTGGAAACATTAAATCTGTACTATGCACTTAGTGTCATTTAGGAACGGCTATATTTTGAACTGGAAACATTTTGAACCGGCAACCTTTCGGACCGGCGTTATTTTGGACCGGCGACATTTTGGCCCGGCGACCTTTTTGACCGGCGACATTTTGGCCCGGCGACATTTTGGACTGGCGACATTTTGGCCCGGCGACATTTTTGACTGGCGACATTATTGGCCCGGCGACATTTTTGACCGGCGATATTTTGGCCCGGCGACATTTTTGACCGGCGACATTTTGGCCCGGCGACATTTTTGACCGGCGACATTCTGGCCCGGCGACATTTTGGCTCGCGACATTTTAGCCCGCGACATTTTGACTCAGCGACATTTTGGCCCGGCGACATTTTGGCCCGGCGACATTTTTGACCATCGACATTCTGGCCCGGCGACATTTTGGCCCGCGACATTGTGGGCAGACGATATTTTGGACCGGCGACATTTTGGCCCGCGACATTTTAGCCCGCGACATTTTGGCTCGGCGACATTTTGGACCGGTGACATTTTGGCCCGCGACATTTTAGCCCGCGACATTTTGGCTCGGCGACATTTTGGACCGGCGACATTTTGGCCCGCGACATTTTAGCCCGCGACATTTTGGCTCGGCGACAATTTTTGCCGCGACATTTTGGCCCGCGACATTTCGGCCGCGACATTTTGACCCCAAACCGATTGTGAGTTCATGAAAAAATACCTGAAAGTTTTGAATAGAAAATGTGTGTGTGGGGGGGGGGGGGGGACGGTGCTTTTCTCAAAAAACCAAGACCCTATTATTTAAGCACACCTAATTTTATAATTATACGTATTTAATAATAAATTGCCTTTCATAAACAAACAAGACACATTTCATACATTCGAATAGTTTCAAATAGTTTTTAGTCAAAAAAAAAAGAATGACATCTTAACATTTTTGTTCGATAAATATTATTAGAAATTATCGAAAAATAATCGAAAATTAGAAAATAAAAAAATACCGAAGGTGGGAAGACAAAAGCATAATTAAAAATGTTTTATTTCCGGTATTTCCGAGCATGCAAATACCTGAATCGATCATGAAAATACCGGAAATCCGGTAAAATACTGGAACACAATCACCCCTGATGTTAACTGAGCTAATGATGCATTCTCATAAAATGGAAAACTTGGCAAGTTTTCAAACATTTACGTCGAATTAATCAAAACGAAAGAGTTTTATGTGTGTCAAACAATATCAAAATCAATGTTGCTGAAACTAAAAATTTGATGTTCTAATATTTAAACGAAATCATGCTAAAAATTACGTAATCAAGAAAAGATTTTCGCCAAATAATTCCACTACTAAGCTGTCAAAATGTAAACTTTCCCACAAAATAAAAAAAACCAATCATTTATTAACATGAAAAGAGCCATTAAAACGAAAAATTAAAGTATGAGTAAAACTTGACCAATGAAAGATGGCGGATGAACTTGAAGCGAAAAAGGACCGCTTCATCTATATACATAAAAGACAACTTCTGAAAACGTATGTCCGGGGTAATCTTCCAAACTACTGGACCGATTTTAACCATTTTTGTACCGTTAGATAGCTACAGTAACAGAGAGCAGGATAAGCTATAATTTATTTCTAAAAAGCTTAGTTTAAAAAAGTTATTATGGAAAATAGTAAATTTCATTTAATTTCCCCATTAAATGATTAAATTTTCAGTGCATTGTTACAAAAATTTGGTTGCCATGCAACAACAATATTAATAGTAATCATGGTGAAAATTTTGAACCTAGGCTTCGCTGGAGTAAGTATGAAATTTATTGCTTTCTTAGGATTTTTATATTCATTTATGCCAATAATCGCTAACGTGGTAAATAAAAAGGGAATTGATTTTGGCAATAGTTAGAGAATAGAAAGTGTTTATAGTCAAAAAAATTTCTAAATTAGGTACATAAGATGTTTTCACCTCACCAATGTTGTCACGAGGATAGAAACTAATAATGGGACTTATTTAACGAGCAATATTTGGAAATGGTTAATTTCAGTGCGATTGATACTGTAAATATATATTTATTTTAATATACCAAGCTTATAACATTTCCTATTTACTCAAACATTATTTGTAGCTTGCTATTTTTTTTAGCTTGCATTATTTTTTTTTATAGTTTATCCATAACATAGCCATTGTTTACAGAAGTAGCTATTATGTTTATAGATATGCACTTTAGTGTTGGGAAATTTATGAATGAGTTTCAATAAACCACCCTACACCCACAGAAACCCGGGCAGGGCCGGGTACCCGGCTAGTTCTGAAATAAATAGAATCAACGTGAAAAATCAATTTTTTACTTTTTTTTTGAAGATTTTACAGCCAGCGTGATCTTTTGATCTTTCTCATCTTTTTTAACAATACTCATGTCTGAATTTTCTCCACGAAAAAAAAAAAAAAAAAAAAAAAAAAAAAACAATGTATTACCAATCATAGGACCGATTTAAAAGACGAAAAATTAGCAAAGTGCGTTCTATTCAAATTTCGGCTTCCAAACTTTCATATCTTCTTTACACGAGAACTACAGATATTTTGGGATTTTGATTATTCATTGAGCTGGCATTTATAGTCAAAGAAAAAAGTCCCACCTACCCTGCACCAATCTGCCGTGGGCAGGTAAACGGCAGTATCTGCAAAAATGAGTTTTTGAGATATTTGAAGAAACGCGTTTTTGATTTCCCACAAACATCTATGAAACATTGAACTTCGAACATAGGCGGTACTATATGTTTATACCGATATATTTTTTGGGTAATCGATTGAATTTTGATTTTGCAAGCGCAGAGAGAGGTAAAGCAGATACTGCCGTTTACCTGCCCTTTTTACTCTAAATGTCATGCGGAATTGACTGGCAGTCGGCAGTAACTGCACAGTATGCTACTAAATGTCCAGTATTTACATATTTGACTACATGTGGAGTAGATATGTTATTACGAAATATATTACTGCATTGTGAATGATATGTTTTATTTAAAAATATACATAAATACCGCGTATCCACTTGATATAGATTTAATATAAACGAACGCGAAATATAATTAAAAAATATAATGAAATTGTATTGTATTAAGCAAAATATGAAGCAAAACTTGATGATTCTTCAGCCATTTTTACTTCCTTTTACTTAGTAAAGGAAGTATTGTGATCACAAAGAAAATTTCACTCAAAATTTGGTCTAAATTTTGATTTTGCTCACCCCCGAATGAATGTTGAGTAGTTTTTTCGACCTATCAGTACGTGCATATGTACCTACTAACATATAAACAGCCGGAATATCCTTTTCGGCCATGCCGCAGTTAATTACGACGAGTTTTCTCGTGACGTCTGTATGTACGTATGTATGTGCGTATGTATGTATGTATGTTTGTATGTATGTGCGTATGTATGTATGCCTGTCGCATAAATCAAAAACTTTTTGCCGTAGAAGCTTCTAGTTTGGTATGTAGGCTCAGAGGGCGGTCTAGTTGTGCACCTCTCCTTGTGGTTGCATTCGAATGTTCCCAAGGGGGTCTTTTACCCCTTTGTGGGGTAAATCAATGTTAATTTCAATGCAGATTGAGTGATATGATTTAATGCAACTACTTGGCGATATATCGCCAAACTTTTGGTCGCCAAGTGTTTGCCGCCAAGTTGGCGACAAATTTGGCGAAAAAATGATTTTTTTTTTAAATTTGGATTCAATTTGTCGTTATTGGGTACATTTTGCGAAAAATTCACTGAATCATATTAAAATCGGCGATATTTAGAAAATAAATCATTGTAAAACATTATTTTGCATTAATTCGTGACAAACTGGGGGTGTAAAAATTTGAGTTGTTATCTTGCTCACTCTAATGCACTATTTAACACTTGAGGCATTTATTATAGAATTTAAACGTAAAAGGAATTAGTGTGGCGTTCACACCAGATGTTTTAAAATAACTACAAATCAGCTAATGCTTTGTACTTTGAATCAAAACAAGAAATCACTTTGAGAAAAAGGAAGCTTGAAATGCTTGTTGTGCTGACGATTTTTTTTCATAGTACTATTAAAAATGCAACAGCTAGAGATTAAACTGCAAAAACTATCGTCTGTTAGTATGAAAGCAACTGTAATTAAAAGAAAACAAAACAATGTAAATAAAATCATTTCATTGTTGCATTTTTGTTTGTCGTCTGCCAAGTTTGGCTTGTGTATCTTTGAAATCGCGAAAAATATTGTCTGCTAGTGGAGAGACTTTATTTGAAAGAAAAAAATCTGGTATGGATCCCACACTACTTCTTTTTATGTGTAAATTTTTTAGTAGATGCCTTAAGTGTTAAATAGTGCTTGGAATGAGTAAGAAACAATTCAAACATTTACGCCCCTAATGTGCCACGAAACAATGCAAAAATGATTTACAGCGATTCATTTTCTAAATATCGCCGATTTTAGCATCATTCAGTGGATTTTTCGCAAAATACCGCCAATAGCGCTAAATTGAACCCAAATTTATAAAATAATTTTTTTCGCCAAATTTGTGGCCAATTTGGCGATAGGTCACCAAGTTGGCGACAAGCACTTGGCGACCAAAAGCTTGGCGATATATCGCCAAGTGATAGAGCCAATTTATATCTCTTAAGTCTGCATTGATATTAACACTGATTCACCCCATAAAGGAATAAAACACCCCCTTGGGAACATTCAAGTGCAACCAATGACCTCCCGTGACCTCCTATTAGGGCACCCCTACTTTCGCTCAGTTTAGGTACAAAGGAAAACGGTTTTTGCGGCTTGATGCAATTTTTGCACAGCAATTCATACTATGTCCATCCTGCAGACATGCAGATACTGCCGTTTTCCTGCCCACAGCAACGAAAAATGCAGTTACTGCTAATTACCATTGGTTAAAAAACAGTTTTTTTTCATCGGAAACCAAAAAAAGATGCTTGTACCATAAAACTAATGTAACATAGATTTCAAAAATGCAAAAAAATGAAAATCGAAAAAATTGCAGTTACTGCCCTTTACCTGCCCACGGCAGCAATCACATTTAAAGAGAAATTTGCATAAAATCTGACTTGTGTCTAAACTTTTGCGACAGCAAAGAAAGAAGTCTTTTGTAATTTCCTAGTTTAGCTTCCGTTGTATTTTTTGAACTCCAGATTCGTATTTAGAACCACATTTTCTACCTACAGTAGAAATTTGAAAGCATTTCGCTGAATAGCTTTCTTTGTATTCATATATTTGCACTGTGTCTAAACTTTTGCCCCCCCCCGTCGCACTGTATACATATATATATATATATATATATATATATATATATATATATATATATATATATATATATATATATATATATATATATATTTTTTTTTTTTTTTTTTTTAAATTAAAAACTCATTTTATATCGTTAGCAGACTGCTCGATTAAGAACCATTTTTCCATTGGTAAGACACCCATCATCACACTGCAATTTAGGCTAATTTTAAACCTATTGTCTACGAGAAAGAAAATTATCACCAAGATTAATTCTTCTTATTGCTACATAACTAAAGAATTCTATTTTTCTTTTTTAATTTTTGATACACCAGGGCGTATTGTCCGAAATCGCAGAAGAGGGCGTCGGCAAAGGGCGTGATGAAAACCTCGAAATAGCTCCTCGAATAGGGCGTCACCTCGCCCCGTTTGCAGATCAGCGCCCTTGCTGTGGATGTGGCTGCATCGGAGTGGAGATGCCGAATACTGGGAGTGATACTTTGCACCCCGTGGAGCAAAAGCGCAGCGAGACCCCTGGTCAGTAAAAATGGAGTCGTTTGTCTGTGATTTATATTACACTTGCCAAGAAAAATATATATAGCTACATTATGCCTCTTTTTCTACAAAGAAAGTCAAATTTTGAAATCTGCCTGCTCGACAATGTGCTCATCTTGTGTAGAATCTGCAACTTAAGTTAAACTAAAAAAGATAAATTAATATAAGGTAATATTTTCTGTCACTGTGGTGGACCTGAAGTAAACACTTTAACTACACCCAAAATAATAACTTTAACTACAACCGAAAAACTTCAACTTCCACTCTGCCTCGCGGTAAGAACAATCGCCATTGCTGGCAGGAGCCCTCTCACTATTCCGTCGTGGTAACCCTTTATGCCCCGACGGGACTCAGAAGTCCCGCTTATATTAATTTAGTATTATGAATCCTAAAATGGCCGACAGATGGTACCTGCAATAGGAAACAGTTTTTTTTTTGGGGGGGGGGGATCCCTAAGACGTAAGGGGTCCAAAATGTTAAAATTTTAATGCTCCGTAAAAATGTTTTTTGCCGCATTTGCAACTCAAAAAACCAAAAAAAAAAAAAATTTTATTGTTAAATTAATTTTGGATATAAAGGATTAAATGAAGCTGCTTGCTCGTTCGAGCTGCTCGCACGTTTCTCGCTTGTAATGTTCTGGAGTTTGTTTCAATGTTTTAGTTATTTTATCTTGCATTTGTTTTGTGGCAATAAATGTTTATAGAGTTTTTAAAAACAGCAAGTTGCGCAATTGGAGTTCTTGCCCGGCTCACACGAATATGGTAGTGACACGCTTCTACGAAAGTGGCTACCAGGTATGACAGGTGGCGACCGGCCCTGTAAAGTGGCGACTGGGCCTGCAAAGTCAAAACACGTTAATTTATACCGAAGAACTATTCTCTTGTCTGATTACCGATGATATGGAAAGGCTAAGATCTAGTTTTCAGGCGGAAATGGACGCATCTATTAGTTTTCAGGGATGTCAGCTTTTCCAGATGTGTGGGAGCCTCTTGTGCTGCACTGTTAATGGTTGCCTACGCTAGAAACGGGTCCTTATGGCATGCGTGTACTGTGAGAGTCGGTTGTCTCATCAAATGACGGTACAGTTAGAAAAGTGAAGCAGAGCACCCCAAATTGCCAGTCCAGCCTGCACAAGACAACAGCAAGTTTCTAAAAAATGACAGATTAAGTGTCATTTACATTAATTTGTCGACAATGCTGATAGGGCATTGGGTGCGAGAGAGAACATATGTTTCCACCTTTAGACAGTAAATATTTATGTAATTTGCTGGAACAAAATTAATTTCTTTTTTTTTCCGTTGGTAATCTGTGTCTTTTATTTAGATAAATGTAAGTTTTTCTAAACAGAATCCAATATAAAAGTACTTAAATTTTGATGTCCTAAAGTTACATTTCAAATATTTCATTCAAATTTCCCCAACAAACAATCCAGATAATCACAGAAAAGATCTAAGGCGGCAAATGTCTAATCTAAGATTTATGTTTCCTCAGATCTGGGAGTGAGACAAAGGCATTTATAATGCATGCAGTTGCGATCCAATTTGGACACCGCAATCCTTTTGTAGTCTGAATCAATTGGGACGATTAGTTGAGAATGAGAGAAGATTCAAATTTCGACGACGACAGTGTTCACAAATCAGATCGAAGTTTCGTTTATTTGGAGTACTCTCATTTATAGACTCAGAGCGAGGAAATAAGTTAAATCATTTTGTAATGGTGTTAACATTTAAGCTAAAAGTTGGGTATTTTTTTTCTTGATTTGTTTAAGTTATTCGTGAAAGAAATTTAAATGCGCGGTACATGAACACTATCTCGTTCACGTTTCTCTGGAATTTTTTTCTAGGTCGTAAAACATTCTCGTACAGTTTAAAGTTTGATACCAATTAAAAGAACGAATTTTTCTGTGCATAATAATAGCTCTTTGGAACTTCCAAGTCGGTGTTTTAACTAAAGCTATAAACTTAAAACTAATGTTAAATAATATTGCAAATCTTTTTTTACTGTAGATGGCGATTTCTTTCGCACAGAGACGATCTGAAAAAGCTGAACGATGTAAAATCGAATATGTGGTCATTTAGTGTTTGTTAACAAAGGAAATACTTGTGATTAAATTCAGTACATAAGCAAGGATTTAAAAAATATTTTAAATTTTCCAATGGATTCCGTTTTCACATATTAATACTCGTACTTATTCTCTGTTGAGACGATCGAACAGGGCACTATTTTATTTTTAAATTTCAATGGATTAGTTTAATTTTCTTATAGTTATAACTTGCGTTTGAACACGCATTTTAAATTCAGACGCGACAGTAAATGGCACCAATGTGGCTGCCGTATTACTCGACTTTGAAAACATAGTACCGTGAATAAGTATTACTTGGTAACGGTAAAATGATAAAATCTGGGTTTGGTACTAGCGTTAGAGACTGCAGATTGCTTCTACCAAGTGGAGAAACGAGGAACTACGTGCAAGTCTTTCACCAATAAGTAAACCAAGATTTTATCATTTTCTGTAATGGACTCAAGTGAACTAACCCCCTAGGAATCAAGTTCTTCTTGTTTACAGTATTTTTTTTCGTGGTTACGATAAAATCCTATGTCATTTCAAACACGTGTTTCAAGTTTTACCTATCTACATACATTATTCTGTGCATTATTAATTCTTATAATGTATACCCCTTTTCGGATCACCCAGTATTTTTAAGAAAATCGCATATATTAAAAGATCCTCAAATTTAGCTGCATAAAATCATTGCCCATTAATTGAAAAACCCTGCGCATGAGCTGTTTGATTGCTTCGTGTAGGCGGAGGAGGACCAAGACTTAATTTGGCAATAGATCATTCCATCGATTCTGCTAACAGAAAAGATTGAAAAGACATTTTTTTTTTCTTCCCCGCGTTCCAATCTTTTCCCTTTCCGTAATTTACGGTGGTGGGAAACTCTTAAATTGCTTCCAATAAACGTTTAATGGATTCGTTTATAGACGGTTCTTCTGATTAAGAAGAATTGAGTTCTTTAAGGAACACATCAATGGAATCGCCATTTAAGTACAAGAGCACAAAGCGGGCATTGTGTTCGCCGTTTTGGCATTAATTAGAATTTCCGGGGTTCTTTATACATTGGCCACGTTTGCGGATCGATTGCTTTTAAATTTGTTTGTACACTATAAATAGTCATGGTGTTTCGAAAACCGTGCTGATTTTTATTTCACTGCTCTGTTTAGCTTGTGAGCTGATTATTATTAATTTTTTTTAAAGGATTTTGAAACAATTTTTTGTTTACGTAATCGATTGATTGGTTTTTGTTTAAGTATTATTTGAATTCGTAGAGCATTCAAATGATGAAATTCTAATTTTATTCAAGGGTTCTCTACCTTTCAGGCGGTTCACCTTCCTCTATATATTGACGTAAACTCACACCTCCATCCTCACTATATGTGATCAATACAGGATTACAGGGTGAAGCTGGAATTCTAAATCAGGGCCATATTTAAGGGGTGGGTTTTTAGGGCTGAAACTCCCTCCGAATTTTTTTAAAACTATTACAAGAATGCTTTTTATAATTTCCCACTGAAAAAAATACTATTGCTAATTTATTTTTATTTCCTTATTTATTTTAAATCTGTATTTGAAAAATGAAATTATCATTATTGAATAATTGTACGAATTAAGTGTTTTTTTCTGCAGTATTTATTTTTATTGTAGTTATTGCAAACATAATTTCTTAACAATACATCTTCCCTTCGAATTTTCAATACCACTAAAAAACACACCAAAATTCTTCAAATTTGTAAGTATCAAACACTATAGTTAACACATCTTATAAGTGTCCCCTTAAGATAAAAATTTCAAAAATACTTTTTCGAATGCACATGTATGAAAAGTTATTATCCAGTTTTTTTTTCTGCAGTAAAAATATGAGTTTTTTTTAATATTTTTAATGTTAATACCCTTTCAACATCTATTGTAACAAAAATCAGCAGAATATAAAACATGAAATCAAATTTTATTGACTTTATACATTTCACGAGAAATAGGTTTGGGGAAACCTTCTCCGAAACTAAAGTCTGGTTACGGCACTGTGTTAAATTAATGTTGGTTAAGACAGAGAACTGAGATGGTTACATAGAGATATTTTTTCGCACAAAATTAAATGTTACTATACTAGACAGCAACTTAAGTTGAGACTGACGTCACTACGGGCGGAGCCAATAAGAGCTCACAAGCAGTTAGCGATCTCCTCTAATTCGCCAAGTAGGCTGTGACGTTTTATCTAGCTCGTTTTTCATAGGCTAACGTCACGCTGACGTCACGATGTTTTTTTCAAGAAACCTTGCAGTGTAGTATAGTTTCAACTTTATTTAAACACACTATTATTGGGGCACGAAATTAAAACGGAGGGACAAAAACACGAAATTGGGGGACTGCATCATTTCATAGGATAGATGTCATAGTTTTGCAAGGGCGGATCCAGAAAATTTTCAAGCGAGGGACGATTTTTCTTGACATCTCGAATTCAAATTTTGTTTTCGGCTAGAGAGCAGGTTCATTTTGATAGAGCACCGTAATGCGAGACGTTGACAAACTGCCAATCTGAAAGGACTAAGCGACCTCAAAAAAAACATACACATAAAAAAAAAACTTTGCTTTTCTTTATGAAATTATTTCGAAACAGACTTCAGCCTCTTTAGTATAATAATGTATGCGTTTGTTTTATTAAATAAACAACATACATTAATCCTTTTAACTTTGCTCAGGTGAAATCTTTTTCAAAACTTTTAACTTCAAATGCTTATGATAGAATACAATTAAATTCAAATTCGAGCAAAACTTTTCATTGATTGACTAAATAAAACCTTAATTAAGCGCGGTAAAAGAGTAATTTTATACTCTTTAAATTTAATCATTAAAAAACTGAAAGGAAAGCAGTAATTGTAACCCAAAAGATAAAGAAAAACTTGAGCAGCTCTAGGGAAAAAAGAGTATATAGGAAGTTTTTCGTGCGGAAATCTTTAAACCAATAGAAAAAAAAGGAGAATGTTTGTCAGGCAAATGAGTTTTCGTACGTTTAACTTTAACCGTATCTTCAGAGTGGGAGATTTATTTTCTATAGATGGCGTAAAATATTGATTTTAGAAGAACTACACCCACATGTTTCCGGGGCAGGATATTGATTTGAAGTGAAGAACAATTTGGTTTTATTTGTGCTACATGATTTGAATGATGTTTTCAAGCAACTCAGAGATCTTTATATCAATTCAACAAAAAAATAAAAAACAAAAAAAAGTGCTCGTTATTTATTTATTGCTCCTTAAACTTTAATATTTAATGAGCTGTTCTAATTCCTTTTTTAGCCAAAAAAAAAAAAAAAAGAGTCCAGAATGAAGGTCACTAACGTATATGAACTACTAAACTTATTTACCGACTCACATATAAATATCGTGCGCATTATCTTTTATATAAATTTCTTACATTTGCTCCATATTGAATTGAAAAATGAAAGTCATGTCAGTCAAAGGCATTTGTTTTCGCCGCAGCGCTGTTTCTCCGAAAATTCAAATATTGACACTGTTGACTTCTCTTTCTTGGCAAATCTCATTTTCATCCTCCCTCAATAGAAGAAGGACTGGGGCGGGAGGAGGGGGGGGGAGCTTCGTATTTACACTATTCTTTCGAAAAGTTTCCGAAAGTGCAGTCGAGAACGTTTTGCCCGGCCTAGTTTTTGCATTAAAATGTTTAAATTTGATAAAGACGGAAGTAGCGTTTGCTGTTCTTTTCTAAACGTCGTCTGATTGTCTCTTGTCAAGAAATATCGAGCAGTAATAAAGAATAGTAGTGGAGGGCTGGGGGTGGGTGGATTTAGAATGTTTTTACTCTTGGTTAAAGATAATACTGGTTGTAAATTGTATATATGTGCCCGTTTTGTTTACAATGTGATATTTTTTTTCTGAGAGAATAGCTAATCTATATGCTTAAAAATGGATGAATGTATATTTGTTTGTATGTTTGTTCCTTATACAAATCCAGTTTTCGTCGGATTTTCATCAGACTTGGCTCAGAGGTTCCTTGATGCACCAGAATTCACATAGGTGGGGTTTTGAAATTGAAAAAATTCCAAATAGCTCAAAATTAAAATTTTTTGTCTCAAAATGGCCTTCTTTCAATTTTTAATAGATAGAGTAATAGAGGTAAGCCTTCAAGTATACAAATTGATAAAATTTAACACATTTAAATTTGAGTATTTTCCAACAAAGATTACGATTAACAATGAATTATCAATTTAAGGATCACCTATTTAACTTAAGCATGAATCATGAAATAAGTTAAAAACAATTATAATTAGCTATGTTGAATGAATAAGCACCCGGGCAACGTCGGGAAATTAGCTAGTTGTATATATTTGCCCGTTTTGGTTACTATGTGATATTTTTTTCTGAGAGAATAACTAATACTTGTATAAACTATGCGTATTGGAATAAGTTAAAATACTTAGCATTGAAGTAACATTGCAGTAGAGACTCTTATTTTACGCGAGTTTATTTATTGCGTTTTTAATAAAACTTAAAAACGGAGAGATGGTTAGTGACTTTGAAGTAGAGCCGAATCTATTTTATAATTTCATACGAAACTAATTTTCTCGCCTATCCTATCTGTCTATAACCTCTTCAGTCCCAGTTGAAGGTACACATACGTGTACATTTAAGTTTTTATTTTTATTTTGTTTCAAAGCAAATAATAATGAAAAAAAAAACTATGCATTATAAATCTAAGATCGTAGCATTTATTTTTCATCAATTCCAATTTTTTCTTTGTATTATTCAGACCTAATAAAGGTTTAAAAATTGGAAATTCATCGTTGAAAAAAGTCAGGACTAAAGAGGTTAAACGAAGCTTTCTGTTTCTTCCACAAGGTCACGCGCCATTTCTGCGTAGACAAGCTTTAATACGCAGTTTAAGATTTGATGCCTTTATTTTGTTTTACGCGGATGAGTTGATTTCACGCTGATGCGGAATAGCAAATAAAAAATTTCTCCTTCTTCAAATTCAAATCCCTGAGGTTGCTGACAACACGTAATGAACCATATTTTGGCATGATAATAACGAATCTTGGGTCACACAAAAGCAGTAGCAGAGCAAGGGGGTCCAGTGCCGTGGTGAACCGAAGAAAAAGTAAAAATAATACACGAAGAACAAATTATAAGGATTAATGATTATAGTAGCGTAAATGAAGAATTGAAAAAACAGGCCAGAATAAAGATTAACCCATTAATGCACAGTAGCCTAAAAACGGGACGCTTGTTAGTTACTGTATACAAAAACCTGTAATGGGTATATCATTTTACTAAAGCTGTATTTTACAAGTTAAATAGTCCTTCTTCTTGAGAAAACCACATGAAGCCGAGAGTTCATTTATTGACAGTTATTTTTAGGTAAATGAGTCAAACAACGATATAGCATAGGTAGCCACAGAAAGTAAGTTTTTTTTGCGAACTTATTTTTCATAAAATTAAACTATTTTATAATGATCTGCTTAAAATCGATCACAGATGCCTTCTGTAATGTTACTTTGCAAAAATAAAGTCAAATAAGGTCGTGTTTTGCTCACATATATGCCAAGTGTCCCATAAACAGGACGTTAAATAACTTAATAAATATGGCAACGGCGATCTATTTTGCGCCTAAAATGTATGTAAATCATTCCAAGTAAGAGTTTTAAGCAGGTAAAAATTGAAAAAAATTGTTGAAAAAAACTTGGGCATAAATGGGTTAGTAAGTGCTTCTATAAAAGTATTCCTAAGAAACCTTTATTTGTTGCAAAAATTTAAGTTTAGAAAGCTTTTTAGAAAAAATTTGTTCCCAGCATTTGTTTCTAGCCTTGTTATGAGCTAATATATACTCCTGCTCCCAATGCGTCATTTTATTCTAATTAGCATCCCTTTCAGCTAGGCTAGCAAGTGGAACAGTTGCCCAAATCGTTCGAAATTCCAACCAACAATTACTTGTTTATAGGAGTTGCATTAGGTCACAGCAACGGGAATAGTCTGGTACTAGAAGTCAAAGAGAGAGAGAGAGAATTTCTGTGGCATCTCTTACATTATGAGAAATCTTTGAAATGAATGCGTAATGATAAATGTGGAAGCTAGCGCGACCAGGAACAAATTGCTTGCATTGAGGAAAATTGCACTGGGTATTAACGCCGTGGTGTGCGTCAACAATTATGAGCTCTGTATTGGAAAACAGCTCGCTTTATCAATACAGGGTGTTTCATATTGAATGGGACGAAAAGAAAACACGATTGTGAACGTTGTAATAAATATATTTAGAAAATTCAAGTTTACATCAAAACTACATTTGTTAAAGCTTCCACAGGTGTTTAATATATGCCCCTCTGGTCACACGACAAATATCTATACGGTAATCTTACTCCTGCCACACTCGTGTTAGCATATCCCGTGTGATGGAGTACAACACTACTGTCTGATTTTCTGAGGTAAAACCTTCCGCGTATTTACGCGTGCATCAGGCCTTCGCCGATATTACCAAAATAGAGGTTATAGGTAAGAGAACAATAAGGGGAAGAATAATAAGAATATTTTGAGACGTATCAAACAACGTAGAACGATGCTAATTTCAAATACATAGTTCAGTTGAATGTTGATAGCAAATGCAAGTTTTAAATTGAAAGCTGCAGAAAGTTCCCAATAACAACCCATAAACCCTTTTTAAATAAATAAATAAATAAACAAAGGAATCTATATATATAAAAGACTACTTTTGAAAACGTATGTCCGGGGTAATCTTCCAAACTACTGAACCGATTTTAACCATTTTTTCACCGAAGATAGCTACAGTAACAGGGAGCAGGATAAGCTATAATTTATTTCTAAAAAGCTTAGTTTAAAAAAGTTATTATGGAGAACAGTTAATTTTATGTCATTTCCCCATTGAATGATTAAATTTTCAACCCATTGTTGCAAAAATTTGGTGCCATGCAGCAACAATATTGATTGTAATCATATTGAACATTTTGAACCAAGGCTTCTCTGGAGTAAGTATTGAATTTATTGCCTTCTAAGGATTTTTATATTTATCTGAGCCAACAATCGCTAACGGGTGAACTAAAAAAAATTGATTTTGGCAATAGTTAGAGAATAGAAAGTGTTTATAGTCAAAAAAAAATTCTAAATTAAGTACATAAGATGTTTTCACCTCACCAATGTTGTCACGAGGATAGAAACTAATAATGCCACGAAATAAATAAAATTTTGAAGCTTGAGGCTCCCGGGGCTCAGCCCCTCATCCTCCAGTGTGCTATTATTGAAGGTTTCCCCGGATGGGGACATGTAAGGCCCCTATATATACGAGCCGGCGCATCAAGATTAAGTTTCACCACTTTGGATCCAGCGCGTGTTTGTGTGTTTGAGTGGTTGTCTTTTCTCGCCAGTAATCACGTTTTGGTAATTTTTCACTATGAGCAATTATTAGGGGCACGTGGATTTGGCAAAGCTTAGCAATGTGCCAAAACTTTTTTCTGGTAATCCTACTCCGCAACAATGAAAATTTGAAAGTAAAAGTTAAGGAATTGGATCCAAAGTGGTAAAACTTAATCTTGATGCGTCGGCCTGTCTATATAGCGGCTCTAGGGACATGGCTATTGTTCATCGCAGGATTGATTGCGTGGATGCACGAGGGTATTGACTTCCTCTCACGAGAGTACCAGATTAATAATGGCCTAGGCACTAAAAATTTTTAATTTAATAAAAAAAGTTTAAATATCAATTTCCTCTCAAAACGATAGTTGTACAAATTTCTTTTCTTTTTCATTGTTTTGTTTGTTTGTTTTAATGCATGTACAAATAAATAGTTTTAAATTTTAACTAATAATGGGACTTATTTAACGAGCAATATTTGGAAATGGTTAATTTCCGTGCGATTAATACTGTAAATTTATATTTATTTTAATATACCAAGCTTATAACATTTATTATTTACTCAAACATTATTTGTAGCTTGCTATTTTTTTTTTAGCTTGCATTATTTTTTTTTATAGTTTATCCATAACATAGCCATTGTTTACAGAAGTAGCCATTATGTTTATAGATATGCACTTTAGTGCTGGGAAATTTATGAATGAGTTTCACTAAACCACCCTACACCCACAGAAACCCGGGCAGGGCCGGGTACCCGGCTAGTAAAGAAAATAAAAAAGGAAAGATCACCGGTCCGTATTTTTTTCCAATAGCTCTTGCAGGGTCAGAAAACGTTGACAAAAACTGGTATAGAGGACGTGAAAGAACAGTTATCATTTTTATTTTGCCTATTATTCATTTTTACTTTTGCTTAGAAGAAGCTCATATATTACTAAATGTAAATTTAAGTTTGCGAAATAAAGATTTAATTTTTGGTCTTGTACGGACGTTCATAATTTAAGTTCTTCATGCTCACAATTACCTTTATCCCACTTTATGTTTGCATACGATTTGTAGCTGTTTCTTCTGTATACATTTGTTTAAAAATTTAAATGTATTTAAAGATTTCTTTAGAACATTTGCTCTAAATCAACCAAAATTGTTTAAACTTAAGGAAGTTCTTTTGCAAATATTAGTTTTTCATTTTCAGGCAATCTTTTTGTAAATGTTACACTTTGTTTGATGTCTTCTCTTTAAGGCTACAATGGAGTCTTAAAATGCAAAAAATTGACCAAAATTTTGATTTTTCAGTTTTTTCTTAAAATTAATCTCTGAACTGTGCGTAATTCATAGCAAAAAAAAATTTTCAATTCGTACTATTTTTACCGAAGTTATAAGCTATTCTTTCAGTATTCTGTCAGTACATTTGTAACCAAATGTTTCATTTAAATGCATATATCTCAGAATCGTAAAATTTAAATTCATGCGTATCTTCCAAATGCTCCCTGCAGTTCAATATATGTTTAATCACTCTGAGTTTTTTTCAGCTTGATCAAAATATACAAATAAAAAAAAGTTGGGGAGCAAATTTTCAGTATTCTCATTTCTTTTTTTAAAAAATCAGCTTTAAATCCAAATTTTATTGACGTTTTTCAGAAAAATTGGAAATTTTAACAAGAACTCAGTTTTTGACACATTTTTCCCTAAATATTGTGGTTAATGAAATTTTGCTTCCCAACTTTTCTTTAAATATGAAATAGGCATTTAGAAAAATTGAAAGAATCAAGTTTTTAAAAAAATTGGTCTGCATGGAGTGGTTTTTGCGGTTCAAATATTTACGATTAAAAAATACAGTATTCTCTGTATTTCAAAAACTATTCAGAAATTTACAACAAAACTTTATACATTACTTCCCCTCATAAGGGTCTAAAACTCATAAAAAAATTCAGAACTGTATCTTCAAAATTGAAAAAAATGATTTTCATACTCCATTGTAGCCTTAAACACTCATTGCATTTTTCATTCTCTATTGATTCGTTAGTGGTAAGTTTGAGTTTTATGATTATATTTGTTCATTCAAAGCATATTTAAATTTTCTGTATATGGCTACGAAAAATTGGAAAATGGAAATTTTTTTTAGTATTTCTTATTTATATGTAACTAGCGGATATGCCCGGCGCCGCTCGGGTTAAAAGGCAACATGCGAAATCCAAGAAGTCATTTTTTGTGACAACTTGGTCAGTTAAATCTGCATTAAGGTCAACGTGATTTCAAACTTAAATGTGTAGTTTATCTGTGATGAGTTTCTAAAAAACTGCGTTTCTACTTTTAAAAAAACAAAGCAAAACAGAAGTATTACCGTATTTTTCGCCGTATAAGACGCACTTTTTCTCCCCAAAATCGGGGGGGGGGGGAGTGCTTGCATCTTATACGGCAAATACAAAAGCCCACCATTCAAATTCTTTTTTTTTTCTAGATTTGCCTCCTTTAAAATTGGGTGCGTCTTATATGCCGGTGCGTCTTATACGGCGAAAAATACGGTATATATTCAAGGGTGAATACTCACGAAAGAAACATTTCTTAATTTTTTGAATTCAGAGAAGCATCAGAAAATCACTCAAAGCAAAGTCAATATCAAGAGTGAAATTAGCTATCCGAGTGAAGTTGAGATGAAGCACCAAATAATGATTTGAATGGAGGAAAGCCTTTAAAAAAATAGAGATTTTATGTGGAAGTTTCAACTAAAATTGGAATAAAAAACAGAATTACGCGTCAGATTTTTTTTCTTATTTTTCTCTTGATGTGCCCAGTGAGGACACAAACACACTGACATTTTTAGGAAAATCCGAAGGGTAGTTTTTAAGCTATAAAGAAAATACATTGGTTCATAGATACATACATAGGTACATACATTCATCTTTATATATATAAAGATGTACTATTATCTCCTATTAACACTATTCGCAGCATTAACAGGCAATATACAGTTAAAATGCAATATCTTAATATTTAAAGCCACCGTTTGAAAAAAAAAAAAAAAAAAAAACTAGACAAACTGCTGCCAAACTTGGTAATAGTTTAAACCAAGTTATAAATTTTCTTTGCAGCCCGTACACGCACACCACATGAAAATAAATCTTATTTGCAATAGAGAGGACAGTATCCAAGAACTGGACGTATCCTGGCGCAATTCCTGGACACTTTGGAATGGCAATTTCTGGACAGCTTGCCCGGGAATGGCAATTTCTGGACAGCTTTTCCCGGGAATGGTAATTGTCCGGAAAGCTGGGGGAACTTAACGATAATTACTTCAAATAACACGTGTTTAACACAATTTTGGAAAGTCAGCAGAATTCCAAGTTTGGTAACTCTAGTTTTGGTAGATTTTGTAACAGTTGGATGTGTTTTTATTTCATGCATATATACTTCGAGGTTACTTTAAGGCCCCGTTTACATTGACCAAAAAACCAGCTCATTACAGGTAGTTTAGAAGCACTATAGGCAAATTTTCGTAGAAAGGTATAACAAGCAGATTACTGCAGGTAGAATTTTGGACAACTCCTTACCTAGTACAAAATGTAATAATTAAGAGGCCGTGTTGAACAACTACGGATTAAAATGTCAACAAGCGGTATCCAAAATCCCACTCCAGGCAATAAGAGTGGTCATTGTATTTTCATTGTAAACGCGCCATATACTGGCTGATTTTTCTTGGGTAAAACCTTCTGCGCATTTACGTATGCGTCATGTCTTTTCTGATCTTACCAAAATAGGGGTAATAGGACAGATAACAATAAGGGGAAGAATAATACGAAGCATTTTGAGTCGTATCAAACAACGTAGAACGATACTGATTTCAACTGCATAGTTCAGTTGAATATGTTAAAAGGATAGCAAATGCAAGTTTTAAATTAAAAATTTCGGAAAGTTCCCACTCACTACCCATCACCCCCTTTTTTTAAGTGGAATGGTTCGCGAGAGCTAGGTGCGGCTTTCACTGACGGATAGTAAGTGTTGTACAACGTGGCAAAATGTACATTAGAGCCCCAAACGTCCGACCACATTTTGACCGGCAATTTGCCGGGCTAGTGAACATGCCGAGTTATACGTAGAGAATAATGCGCAACAGGTTTTTCTGAGCGTTTTTACTTCCTTTTACGTAGTAAAGGAAGTATTGTGATTACGAAAGGAATTTCACTCAAATTTCGGTCTAAATTTTGACTTTGCTTACCCCCATATGAATGTCGTCTAGTTTTTTCGACCTGTCAACTCGTGCATACGTACCTAACAACATAAAAACAGCCGAAAAATCCATTTTGACCACCCCCGAGTAAATTACGACGAGTTTTCTCGTGACGTCTGTATATACCTATGTATCTGTCGCATAACTCAAAAACTGTAAGCCGTAGAATTTTCTGGTTTGGTATGTAGGCTCTGAGAGGGCTCTAGTTGTGCACCTCCCCTAGTGGTTGCATTTGAATAATCCCAAGGGTATCTTTTACCCATTTTTGTGGTAAATCAATGTTAATTTCAATGCAGATTAAGTGATATGATTTGGCGATACCGCTTGGCGATATGTTGCCAAGCTTTTAGTCGGCGTTTGCCGCCAACTTGGCGACATATCGCCACGTTGGCGACAATTTGGCGAAAAAATGATGTTTTTGAATTTCGATTCAATTTTGCGCTCTTGGCGATATTTTGTGAAAAATTCACTGAATCATGTTAAAATCGGCGATATTTAGAAAAAGAAACACTGTAAAACATTATTTTGCATTGATTGCTGACAAACTGTAGTGTAAATGTTTGAATTATCTTGCTCTTTCTAAGGCACTATTTTAACACTTAAGGCATCTATTATGGAATTTAAACGTAAAAGAAGTAGTATGGCGTTCACACCAGATTTTTTTTTTCTACCAGAAGGTGACTGAGTTTTCGCGATTCGGCAGCCAGTTCACCTTTTCGTGTCACAACTCAGCGATTACAACAGCGAACTCAGTATCCGAGACTTAGGGGTTTCGTACTGCATTTGGGGTCATGAATTTCGTTAAACTTGAAATAAATTTGATATTTTCAATGCGAGCTTAACCCTTCATGTCCCAAATTAATTTTGAAAATCAGTAGGGTCTAAGGCCCTCTATGCCTTAGAACCCCTAAGAAAACTGTTTCCATCCATTGCAGGTACCATCTGTCAGCCTCTCAGCGAAATACAAGGAGTGGTACTTAAAAGCTTCAGCACGATTCCAGCCATATTGGATTTATAATAATACTAAATTAATATAAGCGGCACTTCTGAGTCCCGTCATGTCATAAAGGTTTAAGACTTAAATATAGGCGCATTGTTTGCCGTCTTTTCGAACCCTTGAAACGTTTTATGATTTAAAACTACTGCATACATCATTTTTTTTAATATTTTAGAACAATCCATGAAGGTTGTCAAAAAGCCTGCAATCTCCCAATGGATTTATAGCGGCGTAACGTCAGGGTACCACGGCCATATTCCTGACCGTCATCTGACAGTGGGACAGTCGGTGTGCCGCGGCAGCAGGAAGCGCTACTTTGATCACTGGAAGAGATTAGAAGATTAACGAAGGAACTGTGAAACCAAAGTGTTTGCATGTAAATCGATTTTTTCCCTGTTAAACATAAGAAAAATAAATAAATAAAATATTTCACTTTTTGTTCTTCTGTGCTCAATTCATGCAACAATGCATGCTATAAACAATCTTTTGTCATGTAGTGTGCAAGTTTTTAATCGGGGATCAATCGAACTCAATTGGTTTCATTAATCCTGGTAGCAAGAAGCAAAAAAAGGCATTACTTTCGGATCCCCCTAAAATTAGATTTAGAAAAGTAATGTTAAATAGTGTGCAGTTCCGATTTTATCCCCATAACTGCTTTATTTCTCTGTTACACAAACTGTCCAATGTAATAAATAATAATAATTAAATCAGTCTTAAAAAACTAAAAATACGCTTTAAGAAGTAATCAAACTGTAAAGCTTTGAACCATGATGTATTATAAGTTCACTTGGAACTTATATAATACATCAACATGTAATATAGTTTAGCCTTTAGTATTAATAATGGAATTAAATATATTGCTTTTATATTGGCAAAGAACGTGAATTTTATCTTTTATTTAGAGTTACATGCAAACAACTGAAACACTTATAATACATCACCATGTAATAATGTTGCTTAGTCTTTAGCATTAATAATAGTGTTAAATATATTACTTTTATAGTTGTAAAGAACTTGAAATTTATCTTTTATTCAGAGTTACATGCATACACGCATACAAACAAACCCACATGTGAAACTAATAAAAGCGTATTAAAAATAAAGTATCCGCTCACATCACTTCTTCAAGAAGAAAATTTCAAAACTGCGCAAAAGCAGCATAAAATAAAAGTTTTTAACGAAGCAAAAATCTCGCAAACTGGCGAAAGAGAGCTGCATAAAATTACAGCGCAGTGCTTGCGGGGTGTAGTAAAGACACTTATGATAAAAGTAAAGCAATGGATTGATAAACTAGGAGCAAAGTAGATCAAAGAACTTGATTACACGGCACGAGATCAAAGAGTTCAGTCGAGGGATCAAAGAACTGTGTGTACAATAACCGACATTAAACTACTGGTTTATATGCAGCGATGAAATCTGACAGTGTCTGTAAAGCAAATGTGAAAGAAAAGGTCAAAGTTAATTTATCAAAGGAAGTTGTGTGTATTTTGAAATTAAGGGCACGTTTGTCAGCACGGATTACTACGTTGGATATTTAAAAGCGAGATTATGTATGTATAATTGCATAATATGGTACTGTCTGATCTTCTTAGGTAAAACCATCCGAGCATTTACGCATGCGTCAGGTCTTCTCTGTTCTTACCTACTAAAATAGGGATGTTAGGAAAGATACAATAAGGGGAAGAATAATAAAAGCATTTTGAACCGTATCGAACAACGTGGAACGATGTTAATTTCAAATACATAGTTTAGTTGAATATGTCAATAGGATATAGCAAATGCAAGTTTTAAATTGAAAACTTCGGAAAGTTCCCACTCACAACCCATGGACCCTTTTTTAAGTGGAGCTGTTCGCGAGTGCTAGATGCGGTTTTCACGGACAGATAGTACATATACATGTGTGTATTTGTATATACACATGCTTGTAGAAAAATATTTTTGGGAAAAATCGCGTTGCATATACAATAAACAATACTACTTTATTCTCAAGCACCAGACAATAAAACCTCATAAATTCGGCGTAATAGGGATGTCATGTCTTCCGGATGAATGAAAAGAACGAATTAAATAAAATAACCTGTAAATTGAGCTAAGGTACATGAACACAGTACTGTACACTAAAAATATTGCATTTTTAATTCAAGATAATAAAATATAAAACAGCGTAAGACGAAATTAAGTAAAGTATGCACATACCTAGTATGCATTAATCATACAAAAATACATTCTTTAACTAACCCTCTTTTCATTTGTACCGTATGTACATCTGAATTGGATTAAGCAACGTCCGGTTTAACAGGGTTCGGATGCATTAATTCGAGCCCTCATCCGAGCCGAGGTTAAATTGCAATGTACGGAAAATGTTTATGATGTTGTGTTTACTGGCTGGTTTCTGTTGAGGACATTGATAGTGTACAGTTAGGTAGAAAATATTTCTTCCTAATTGGGAGAATTCTCTCTCTCTCCCCCCCCCCCCCAACGGTGTTCTTCCATGTTGATTACATCTTCTATACACCACTCCGTTATCTTTATGTAAAATAAATTTGCTAGTTTTATGGCTAAAAAAAAAGAACATTAAATTTAGATTTAAAATCAAGAATTACGTTTTTTCAAAATTTTGAGCAATGGCAATTTTTACACACGAATACTTACAAACACATACATTGCTGTTGGGAAAAAACATATTAGGAGGAATGCTTTTTTTACAGGGAAATTTGAAGCAATTTCACAATGAAACCGGCTCATCACAAACTTTAATCTTTTCTAGCTTGATTGTTTACATTGAATAAATGCTCTCTCTCTTCCTTTGAAATATAGATAGGGTTCGGGTTTTGTTAGAACAATTGAAGCTAGCAGGCGCTTTGTAGGTATAACAGCGGGTTTAAGTTTTAAATTCCACCTACAAGGACAAATAGAATGTAGACAAAGTTTCCCAGAAATGTTCGAATAAGAGCAATAGCTAATTAATATCCGTAAAACTGTTATACAAACTTTCACGCCAATCAGAAAATTAGCGTCATTGAATTTATATTAACAATAAATTCATTCCTGTCTGATTAAATTTCAAATTCTTCCCTAATAAATATTCAAAACTCAAATGAAGGGCTTGGAGGATGAAGGGGCTAAGTTACATTTAAAAAAATGAAAACTCTGTACAATGGTAAGCAATGGATACAGGTAAGGAAATAAAACTTGCCATATCAAACAGTAGATATCAATAGACCACTTTCATACGTACACTAATGAAAAAAACCAGAGAACAAAAAAGCTGCAACAACTCCAAAAATAATACTTTGAACTTTAATTACTCTCAATTTCTCTTTCGTCACTTAAACCCTTCATCTCCCAAGCACTTAAATTATGTATGATATTTACAAATTGTCGCTTTGGTCAAATTAAACAATTAACAAAACTTGATGTCTGAATCCGAGTTAAAATATCTCTGGAATTTGTTTTTGATTAAAAACCTTGAGAGAATTGAAGAGCTTGGGAGATGAAGGGGTTATGTGAAAAAACAGAAATTGCGAGTGATTAAAGTTCAAAGTTTTATTGTTGCAGCTTTTCTGTTTTCTGGTTTTGTCGATAGTGATTGTTTGAAGTTGGTCTAATGACATCTACTTTTTGATGTACCAAGTTTTATTTGCTTACCTGTATCCATTGCTTACCATTGTCTAGAATGTATTTTCAAAAAATGTAACATAGTCCTTTCATCCTCCAAACCCTTCAATTATGAGTTCAAATATACCAAAGATTTCAAATGTTGGAAACACAATTTTAACACGGCTTAAAATGAATAAATAGATTTAAAAAACAAAAAGAGAAGATCCGTGATTTGTGCTTTCGTTCAATGGTTTCAATTTCTGCATTATATCCAGACAAAATAAACCTTCAAATGCGTTTTGCACCAAAAGCAATTTGTAACATGTCTCAGTATTGAATTAAGGCAGCTATATAAGTACATTCTTCAGATCAGCGCAAATCTACAGGGAGCCATAACTCCTAACATGTTTTGCCCACTCTCTTACCTAGACACAATAGGACTTCTTGGGTACTTGACGATATATTTCAGCGATTTCTGAAACGTACATAAACAACAATTCTCAAAAGCACACACTGAGGATTTATAGCATGCGCCATGAAGTTTACTGATACTAAAAATGTCAACTTTTATTACAATAAACAGTTCACAAATCGTTACGTTTCAGAGAAACAGTTACAATTTTGTCACTCGGAATGATTATTTTTAACTTTTACAAGCGATTTAAATAAATATTTTTAAAAATAAAAATAATCATAGTTTGAGTTATACTCTACTTACTTATAATTCCGTTACAGCAAGTATATTCAGTACAAATAATAAATTTAAACTAATTAATAGTAATAAATGCTAAATAAAAATCGTTAGGTAGAAAAAAAGTTTGACAAGCGATCGAAATGGTTATTCCTGATTAAAATAAACACAATTTGACTTATATTTAATTTTCTTCAAGTTTACGTTACTGAAAGTTTAGTAAATACATTTCATAAACTAAAACTGTTTAATAGTCATAAACATACATCCAAAATAATATATACTACAATGCAACCTGTCTTGGCAAAAACATCGTGACGTCAGCGTGACGTTAGCCTATGAAAAAGGAGCTAGATAAAACGTCACAGCCTATTTGGCGAATTAGAGGAGATCGCTGACTGCTTGTGAGCTCTTATTGGCTCCACCCGTAGTGACGTCACTGCCAAGTTAAGTTGCATTTTAGTATAGCCAGCCATAACAACAACAGTCACATACCTGCTCTTGAGATTCTTCTTCGAGCACCAGCTTGGCTTCCAGACTTTGGCGCGTTTCTAGAAAAGCTCGTCGCTGTCTCCTTTCCAAGAAGAAGTAGGATAATGTGCCTAGTAAATTGGCGCAAACAAACAGCAACACATTGGCGCCAAGCTAGAAAAAGAAATTATCCAATAAGAAATTAAATTTATCATTTTTCAAATGATAATATTTAGGTGTTAGTTTTTTAATGTATACATTTTCCTGGCACTACCTTTCTCTAATCACACACACTCTGAAAATTTGAGCAGAAGGGGAAAATGAAAAGCTAGTCTGTTTAGAAATTTAGTAGAAACATTCAAGTAAGTTACAATAATTGTATCAGAACCAGGGTTGCCATATGTAATATTTTGGATATTGCAGTAATATTTTTTCTTCCCAAATAAGGGGCGTAGTATTTTTTGTAGAATTCTGTTAAAAGAAGTTTTTTATGGCGTTTTAAATTCTTTTCATGAAAGAAAAACAAAAATACAGAAATTTCATAATTCTAAATTTATTAATTTTATTAAAAGATGAGAACATTCATTTTCCAAAATAACATAACATATTAATGTGAATATTTAGTATTTACATATGTGAGTGAAATGATTCAGCAATTTGTATCTGGTTTAAATTTAACAGTTACCTTCCATTTTTCTTTTGCAATAATAGTATTTGAAACAGCTGTAGTGCTGAACCAGTTTCGGCTTTTTGTCTTAACCCATTAATGCCTGGCGTCTCTTTTTAAGAACGGTCCAAAAAGTGTCTGAATTGACCAAAAATGAGCATTTCAACCAAATAATAGTTATCAATTTATTACTTTGGTATTGTTTCAATTCATTATTAATAGATTGAAGCACATAACCATTGAAAAGTATTCTGTAGCCGTGTAACCAGTATGTAAAATATCTTTGGAAAAAAAAATGTCAGCCATTAACATTCGAGCGTCCGCGCTGGGTCTTTTTGATCCAGGAGAAATGGCAAGGAGAAATGGACCAGGTCCACCGTAGCTGCATTCAAAGTCGACCCCTTGACCATGAATATACTTTGAGATGCTTGATTAATATAGGTCAAAATTATGATTTACTACTAAATTATTCATTAAATACTGTTTTAATGCTCTTAAAATAAAATATGGGGCATTCCGACTCGCTGTCGTGTATCGGTATTTCGTGCGCGTTCCGGAAGGTAACGTAGTGAAAGGTTAAGTAGTGAAACATTACTGAAATTTTTTTCACAATCTGAACTTGAAATCGGCAACGATAACAGTTAAAGTGAAAATTTATTCAAGTTTTTAAGTTTGATAAATATCAAATGACTGACGATAGCTGAGCACTTGTATTTTTCCCCCAAGGAAAAATTTGCAAATATTTTTTCATAATGAGGCTTAGTAAAATTATTTGAAAGGCGTTTAAACGACACACTTGTTTTTCGTTGTATCGCAAAACACTTTTGCAATGAAAATCAAGAGTGTTGTTGATTGATTGGGATCGCTCCCCTTAAAAGATCGTCCATAAATGATGACACCGGAGGAAGGGGTTGTAAAATTCTGACCTTGTGGCAAGGAAGAGTGAGGGGGAAACAAGAGGTCTGATGACACACATTTTGGTTAAAATAAAAGCGTTTTTCTTGAAACAATGTATTAGGGACATTTCACGGTATTTGTGACATAGGGGTGTCCGTAACAAAACTTTTTAAAAGTTTAAAATTTTTATACATATTGAAAAAGTACATTCTAAAATGAATATCATATTGTTTTCGTAGTTCACTTTATATTATGTTTGTAATTGCACTCGGAATATTGAAAATGCAATTTTAACCGTTACAGACTCCACATTGAATTTTTCTTTAAAAACTAAACTTTTATTCCAATTATTGTTATGGACTCTACAATCATCATTTTCACAATCTATAATTTTTTATAGAACGCACTTTTTGATTAAAATTGTTAGCTATATTAGAGGTGAGCCTTTACTTTATCTGTCTCAAGTACCAGTTTCGGCTTAAAAATCGGTTTAAGCCAGATTTAAAGAAAAATTCAATGTAGAGTCCGTAACAGTGAAAATTGCATTTTCAATGTTCTGAGTGCAATTACAAACACAATATAAAGTGAACTATGAAAACAATATAATATTCATATACTTTGGAATGTACTTTTTCAATATATATAAAAATTTCAAACTTTTAAAAAGTTTTGCTACGGACACCCCTATGTCACAAATACCGTGAAATGCCCCATTTACGTATTATAGCAAGACATGTTAAAAGGGGAGGGGAAGGAGGGTATAATAAGTGTGACAAGCAAGAGGGTGGGGAAGGGGGTTAAATATGATGAAGAATATTCAATGTGCTACAGTAAGGGAATTTCAAAATAGAATTTTAATGAAGAAAAATTTTGTTTATACGGTATAAGATTTTCAAAAATATGATCAAGACTCACCTACTACAAGTGGTACAATGTTTTATGCTTTTCTTTATTATTCAGCCACGAACCTTCAGTTTCATAATTTGCTTTACTAAAATCTATGCTTTCTATAAGTGCTCTTGGGAAAAAGTAATTTTATATATGTAATTTTTTAAGCTTTATACGAAAATTACTTGTAATAGTTGTGCTTCAAAATTTCAGTGAGGACCGTTAATTTCATATTTAATTTCAGCTAATCAATTTTTCGTTCTATTTTTAAAAGGTAAAACAAATTGAAATTAACACAAAACATCTGCCAATATAAATCCTAAACTAAAATGCGAATTTTCCTTCAAAAAAGTTTGTTAAAAAGGTCTTGACGAAAAACATTTTCAAAAATAACTTTTAGTTTTTAGTAGTAACGCAGATATCTAAGTTGCCATTGCATTCTCTAAAAGGTGATATTACTTTACATATTTATTAATTGTCTACAGTCGGATGCAAAATTACATATTAGAAGAAATGTTTTTTTCTTTCTTTCTTTTTCTTTTGTAGTTCTGTGCTCCAATTCACCTCTTGTAGCATGTAGACTAAGAACTAAATTACGAGGAAGAAACCTTTTATAAATTCATGAATTGGGCTTTAAATACTAAAAGAGTCATATCTATATCCATTGATTTTTACTGTCATAGTTCCATCTTTGCTTGGCAATTCAAACTGTAGATAGCCAACGCTTCCTAAATACTAAATGACTACTGCTTTCTGGTTCTTAGCACAGAGCAAAATTACTCCCTTGGTTCATGACGTAATGCCATCTATCGGAGTTATTCGAGACAGAGAAATTAACTATTGTTTGATTTCTAAATTTAAATTTAAAAATTAGCCAATCACAAAATTTAATTCGAATATTGTTTAGATTTATCACCATAACAACGGCATCATCGACTTGCCGCAAGGTGGCGCTCAAAGTGGAACCAATGTTTCCCGTAGCGAAGCAAATGTAATAGGCATTCAGTATTTAGGAGGCGTTGATTTAAAGTCCTGTTCGCATAGCGAAATTTAACCCGGGTTACCGTCATCAGAGCAAAGATAACCCATTTGAGAAATAGGTAAACTTTAACTCGGGTAAAGGTAACCCGGGCTAAAATTCGCAATGCAAACAGACTACACACCGAACTACCGAACACTTTTCCAGTTCAGCAACGCACTTACCTGGTTCTCAGTGAAATCAATGGGCTTTGGTAGAACTCCAACTAGCAGCAGATGCACAAAAGCCATGACTATGCTCAGCACAAGACAAATGCTCAACCTTATGGGTAGCAACAGATAGATCATGTAAGTGTAGAGGAGGGCCCAGGCCACTGAGTCCCCCGGCATTCGGGGCACACTGTAGAGCCACATGTCGCACACCAAGTGCCCTAGTTGGATAAGCCACGCAATGAAGGGAATACTGTCCCACAACCTGTAAGAAAATGTTGACACTTATCATATCAAGTTTTGAAACCAGTAATATTTCATACATGGTCAAGTTTCTCATGCGCGATCTAGTTTATTCACTCCACTAATTTATTTTAGTTTCCTAGCTCTCATAGTAATCTGGTAATGGGCAGAGCCTCATTACCGCAGGGGCACACTCCTCTTAGATTTCAGGGGGTGGGGCCCAAAATCCCCTTACTATATCCAATGTCTCCTAAATACTAAATACCTACTGCATATTTTACTAAAATGCCTTTTGTATGTTTTACTATTATACTAAGAACTTAAACTGTGTATGTCGACGTATATTTTTTTCTTAATTTGATAGCATTATTATTTTTATTTTTTTTTAAGTTCGATCTTTGCACAAAGCTTTTATTTCATCCTGGTAGTGTAAGAATTTTTTTACTCATAACGCGTAACTGATATGAAGAGGGAGATGGGGCCCTAAAATAGAAATGTGCCCCATGTTCAATGTTAAAATGATCGGGTTCTGGTAATGGGGCTGTGGTAGCCTGATCGGTAAATCGTCGGACTCGTGACCGGAGGGACCCGGGTTCGATCTCAGTCGATCAAAGATTCACCGTCTTGATTAATGGTGGCTGTGGGACGTTAAAAATGTCGTGGTCACAAAGTCCTCCAAGTGAAACGATACCTCTGGGCGTGCTGGGCCAAGGGTTTTCTCGACCCTTGGTTCTGGTTCAAAAAATAACAGAGCGCTCTTCAGGGCCCTATCCGGGTTGAACCTCGAGCTGTGGTAGGTACGGGGTATCCTGGAGTGTGTGATCTGGTAATGTTCTCTCATACTAGCGTTGAAGTTTTTATTATGGTGCAGTACTTTTTAATTTTTCCCGGTTGCTTTTTGCTATGAAAATTAACTGCTACATAGGCAAATGTGTTCAGACTGAAATCGAGTGTCACCTTTCCATCTTTTTGACAGATAGAGAAGTAATCTTACAAATAAATAACAATAAAATCCTCTTCTAATTCAGCCACATTAGAAAGAAATGAAGCTAAAGCAGCATACAAAGCAGTTTCAGTAGCTAGAGTTTTAGAGGTCCTTTAATTACACTTTGATTAGGTAAATTGAAAAACAAAGTAGTATACTTATAAGAAAAACAGTTTGAAAAAGCACAAGTTTTCAAAAAATTGTGGACGCATGTTGAGTTTTCAAGAAACACCTTTCTCAGTGCAGAAATGCGTGAGATTTTGGATGTAAAGTCATTCAACGAAAGCTAAATACGGAAACTTTCCTCCATAAATCACACATTTCTGCATTGAAAAATTGGTTTCTTGAAGCAAAAAAAACTGAACATTTTTCTATTTTGTTCTTCAAATTCGTGCATTCACCGTTTTTTTTTCTTACGGTTACTTTCTAGCACAAAAGTATGTATTTACAGTGAACTCTCGCTTATACAGCGCCTCATTTATGCGCCTTTTTTACTTATACGACGATTTAGAATGGCCCCCGCACATTTCATAGCAAAATAATGATAGTATCAATCGTTTATGCGTCGCTCTGAAGATAAATATTTCATTTATGAGCCGAATTTTCCGTAAAATATAAACAAAAAATATTTTATTTAAAAAATAAGCATTTTCTCCACTTTCCCCTTTAATCCTTCGCCTATTGCTCACGGAGGGCATTTTTTCCGCATGGACTAGAGTTCGGAGAGGAACAATTACCTATTATGGATTGTTTTAAAAGGAGCAGTTTGTTATAAGGTATGCAACATTTTTTTTTCTCTTTATCATTGTAGTTACGTTCCAGTAATTGCCAAACCGTAGTAATAAATCCCTTGTATATAGAAACATTCTTTATCATTCTCTCATTAGAACCTATGTTGCGTTTTAGTCCTTTAAATATTCTTGTTCACTTATACGTCTCTCTCACTTATGCGCCTTTTTCTGTTGGTCCCTTGGGCCGGCGCATAAGTGAGAGTTCACTGTATTTCTTATCAATATACCATGTTTTACAAAATTATTTTCCGAACGCATCAACTAAAATGCATTATATTTGCGATTTTGCTCCTTTCCCGTATCCCACGTTTCATGCAATTTATAATCTATATAAAAAGTTGTTTGCGTTTATTGTGAAATACCTTTGCCTGGGTACATGTATGTAGACAATTTTCACGCATCCAGATATACTGAATATAAATTCGTGCTTTTTTTAGACGTCTGAATATTTTCTTCGCCGATACGAGTATTTCAGCGAAATATAGAATTGAATTTCAAAGTGTTTTTCTGGAAAACATTTTTTTTGAACATCATTACCAAAAACCGTTTTTGAAGCCATTCAAATCCACTAACCCTAAAAAATTAAAATGAAATATGGATTTTGGAATATTTTTTATGTGTCAAAAGTTTCAAAATAAGTTTCTTAAAATAGAAGTTCCCTAATTCAAACTCAGCTTATATGAATTTCTGATTAATCAAAACCAAATTTATGTTCTAAAATTCTGATTAAAAATATTACTTATATGTTTTAAATATCGTTTCTAAAAAAACACTTTTCTCATCATGTGTACACAACTAAACAATAGTTCAAGGAAATGAAGCAATGGTTCACTTTTACACTTAATAAAAAACCTTTATCTTAATCAATTTTAAAACGTTTTGTCAAAACATTAAATCTGTGGCTGTGCGAAGCCCAGGCTGCCCCTAAACTACCTATTACTTTGAAATCTGGCATCAAATTATTTATAACCCTGGTAGTGTGCACCTCAAAATCTTTTTTTTCTTCTTCTTCTTCTTTCTTTCGCCTTTAGAATTAGTTTTCTTGTAAGAAATTTTTCAAGCTGAATTTTCAAGAAAACTGCCTCACAGAAGGTCAAAATCGTTCCTTACAAACTAAATATTTTATACCATTTGAGAAAAAATTTTCTGACCCTGGAAGTGTGCACCTCGAAATCTTTTTTTTTTTTTTTTCTTCTTCTTTTTTCTTTCGCCTTTAAAATTAGTTTTCTTGTAAGAAATTTTTCAAGCTGAATTTTCAAGAAAACTGCCTCACAGAAGGTCAAAATTGTTCCCTACAAACTAAATATTTTATACCATTCGAAAAAACTTTTTCTTGAAGAGAAGAATTTAGCTCCTCACATCTCATTTCAACAAGTGATGTTGTCACAGCAGAAAATGAAATCGTTGAAAAGCGCGAAGTCGCAATTAGTGCTTTGTTACGGCATTATCATTTCATTCTGAAAAACTGTAGTGTATGTATTGTTATATAATAAGAATACTGTTGAACCCTCAATCAGTAGACGACAATGATGCGGTAAACGAGCGCCTCGGAGCAGCTGGCCGTTCCCAATGATTATTTTTCATATACAGAAGCCATCAACTTCCACATATATGAGGTTGACTCCTGACAAGCACAGGACAGATTTACGGCACAGAGAGGTTGAAACAGCATCCATGGGCAGAGCGGAACTCGAACCCTCTCGAGCGACCTCTTGCTTGCGAGGAGAAGACTCTAGGCTACCTCTAGGCCACCAAGGCCCTTTCCTAATGATTTGCAGGTCAGAACCGCTGCGGACCTCCAACAGAGTTTTCTCTGGTCCCGTCCTTGTTCCCAATGATTGGTCAGAAAATACGAGTACGGGCGGCAGCCCTCTTGTTAAAATAGCCTTTTTTTTGGAGGGGGGGGGGTCACATTTCAGTACACTTTTTTTTACATATTAGTGTACAACCAGACAACTGGAACACTTTGTCTGAAAGTGCTCCTACGTGTTGTCAATGCGTGAATTTGCAACGTGGTTGTAAATTTGAGGAACTTAGTCGTTGTCTTGACTGATTTTCTTCTGATTCTTAAAACTATTGAGCATCTATTAAGTTTACATGCATTCATAATGAATTAAATGACGGATTAAAGTTGGACTTCGCTTTCAGCAAGGGAGTGCATAACAACAAATACGTCGCTGACATCCCAGAGTTGTGTTGGTTTAACAAGCTTTTATTAGTTTCACTTGTATGTTTGCTTGTACCTGACCCTGAAAAAAAAATATAGTTGAAAAAAAAAAAAAAAAAACTAAAAACCAAGCTTTTAGAGTTAATCAAACTAAAAAGAAAAAAAAAACTTTCAACATAAAAGTAAAATTACTGAACGAGAAAAGTAATGTCGCTGTTCTAAAAGCGTGGGTTGCTTTATATGACAATTTTAAACTAACTCTGAATTTCGGAATGAAACTGTTGAAAAATTATAGCGATTGATATCGAGTACCACACACTTTTTGAACAGCGACATCAATTTTTTCGTCAATAATGTTACTTTTGGGCTATTCCACATGACGGAACGGGACATTTGGAGCTGTTTTGTCAGTAGATTTTGTTCCATAAATACAAATAAAACAAGCTTGGATTATTTTGTTGGTAGGAACAGTTAAGATTTGTCACGAGAATTATATGGAAAGTCAAAAAATTCATAGTTTTAAAGAAAATGATTCAAGGATAAAAGCCTATTTAGGCTGTGACGGAACGGGACTCATACGAGTCCCATTCCGTCACAGGCAATTTAATGCTTAAAATTCGGTTATTTTCAAACAAATAGCTATTTTTAAATTTTCTACGCAATTCGTATGAAATCTTTTTGTATTTATAGGACAAAATCTACTGACAAAACAGCTCCAAATATCCCATTCCGTCAAGTGGATTGGACCTTCCATGTTAGGATTTTGTTTCATTTTGATTAACTCTAGAAGCGTGCAATACACCGCCAACTCGCTCACTTCGATCCATGGACTGCAGTTTCGGGCTTATTATGCCTTCATCAGCATGGAATACGAAAGTGAACGAGTTGGAGGCAAAAATACTCTTATAGAGCAAAGAGAGCCGAGAAAAACTGGTAGCTAATGTGAAATTAGAATACCAGCTAGCGACCGCACATGGTAACGGTGCAACTCGTAAATTTTAAGGCAGAGCTCGAGTATAAAGCGGTGAGTAACCGCCCCTAAGCAAGGGCTAAGGCATTTTTCAAACTATAATTTTTTCAAATTTATTAAAGAAAGTTCAAACTCACCAAGAAGGCAACTTCGACGCCAGGCACCTAACAACGACGAACATGGCCAGGAGCACCACCAGCGACCCAGCCAGGAACATGACCTGTCCAATGGCGGTCTCGGGCTCCCTTCCCGTGATAGTGCCGGCGTAGGTGACCAGCAGGAACAGGTCCACCAGGGCGAGGACCAGCAGCAGCGTCTTGGTGTTCCGCCGCTTCTCGATCCTGTAGTACTCGCGGTACAGGTGTTCCGCGCCCTTCTCCGCGAAGGCGAACTGGAGGCACTGGGGCAGGTACCGCTGGAGGCCCGAGCGGTCGATCTTCAGCTCGGTCTCGCCCCGGCTCAGGAAGGAGATGCCTTCCTCGCCGACTGACTCGGGGTGCTTTCTCGTCTCCTGAAAGGGGAGGAGGGGATAAATGATGTAAAGTTGCAAGAAAAAAAAATATTTGAATTTTAACATTTTGAGTTAAAGTTATGTTTCTCGCAATGACGAATGTCGATAGGTGTGTAAGTTCACGTCAGTGGCGTATATATGTTTGAATTTTGGATGGGGTCGATGTAATTCAGACTTTCGTTCGAGAAAAGGTTGTGGTTCGGGAACCCTCTATTGGAAATGTTTTAAAATTGATTGCTTGAAAATCCAGTTTATACCATCTTTAACGGCGTTAGAAAAAAAGTATTTATTCAGAAGCTGACCCCATAAATTTTTTGACATTGATGTTTTAAATTCGCAATTATTAAACGGTAATAAACTGGAAAATTAGCCATTTTACAGTTTATTACTGTAAAGTAAGTAATTTTAAGGTTTATTACTGTAAAATTAGCAGTTTCTACAGTATGCTACTGTAAAATTAGTTGCATTATACTGTAAAAACAACATCTATTTTTTTCGTGCAGCAAGTTGTCATTGCTCAATGAAACTTGATATCGTTTCCAAGAAGATCAAGTTTTTGCAATTAAGAATTGCAGCCATGTATAGTGCTGCTCTGGTAAGTTGACCTCCGGCATTAACAAGGTTCACCTCTTTTTCAGCTAATAGGGAAGGGTAGTTGCTGTGGATTTGAGTTGGGATAATTTTGTGAAACATCTACTTAAGTAACCCAACTCAATGCAGCGCCTATTACCCGTTCCTATTATCGGAAAAAGAGCTGATTTTAGGCAATGTCGGAGGTCAATTTACTGGAGCAGCACTGTAATTACTCCGTATTCTCAAAACACAACTTTTTGTTTACCTTTTAAAATTTCTTATTCAATTTCAGATTAAATACTGTTACAAGTTCCTTCTCTACTACAAATCAACACCTATACTATAGTATATACGAATCGTAATGTTAATCAGACAGTGTTGCATATTTTATGTAACTGTCCAAATTTTAATCGTATACGTTTTAAATATTTAAATCATTTTCATCCATCTTTGACGGAAGAACTTGGGAACACTTTCTATACTGGTTTATTCCCCTTTCTGCATGAGATTGCTTTTATGTCACTAATTTAGTGGTTTTATTTTTGTCTTCATATTTGTTTCGTTAAGTATTTCTGGTTTTACTTAATATTATTTGACAACTCTTTCTTTCGTATGATTAGTTAAAATTTTTAGCTTTGTTTATGTGTCTGTTTTTAAAATAATTTTAAATTGTCATAAGTTTTATGAGTTATCATCGTTTGGTACAGTATAGCCTATGAAGGCTCTTGTGCCAGAAAAGCTCAAACAATCAACCAACTGTCACCAGTTCCTGGATTGAGGCAAGGCTTTTTATATTTTTGCAGCAGTTGAGTATGTTTTTTTTTATACAGAAGCCATCAGCTTCGACATACATGAGGACTTCGTCTATGCGCCTTGCCTCCTGACAAACACAGGACAGATTTACGGCACAGAGAGGATAAAATGACATCCATGGGCAAGGCGGCATTCGAACCCGCGACCACTTGCTTACGAGGAGAGCACTCTACCTCTAGGCCCACGTGGCCCCCTGTTGAGTATTTTAAGTAGCAATTATAGAGCTCGCATACACCATCTTACGGTGATTTAAGCAAAGAGGTAAAAAGTTTTAATTCTACGTAAAAGGGTCGACTTAGTTTTACCTCCCCCCCCCCCTACCATTACCCCAGTCAAAGACTAACATTTTATGTGAATTCTGAATGATAATTTTTGTTTGTAATAAAAAAAAGGCTATAATGGGGCAAAGTGAAATAGTTAAGATGACTCCAAAGTTTCAAAGTGAATAAATTCGAAATTTGTTCTAAAAATCAGTGTACATATAAAACTTGAGTTTAACCACTTCCAGGCTCATTTTATTTCCGGATTACGGATCAAAAAATGTCAATTTTTTATGCTTAGTTTCATACATACATATCTTTTTAAACATAATAGCATCATTCGCATGCTAAAACACTGTATAGTGAAGCATCTAGTAGCAACAATAGTAAATAAAAGCATCCAAAACCATAAAAGGGACATGTGAAATAATTCGGGAAAGACTGGTTGTGCAGTGTTAATTTTCAGTGCCCGGGCTACACTCGGGATGAGCCAGAATGGTACATTTCGCTTGCCCGAGTCCAGCTCGGGAAAAGCCGGGAAGGGGTTAAATATTATTTCTTGCTTTTGGCAGTTATTTTGCACCTTCAAAAAAAAGTGGAAATGAAAATCATGGGGCAAAGTGAAAAATACAACATTTTTGTAATTAAACATTTTCTATTTGATGAGTTACTGTAATTTTCATCAAATGAATGCGTAAATAAATGAATAGGGTCATTCCATGTGAAATCAACAAGCCTCAAAACTTGACCATCACCAATTTCAAAAAAAAAAAAAAAAAAGGGTTGAATACGTCTATAAAGTGATACAAAAAATGATTTTTAAAATTTTTTTCAGCTGTTACTTTTTTGTGGGGGACCCCCTAAAAAACTCGAAAAATGGCAAAAAGTCGAATTTTGGTACATACAAAGATTTAATTTTCTCAGCTTCTATTGCAGCCAAAATTCTTTTGTTATATGTCATTTTAAAACTCTTTAAACAAGTTTTCATATGATATATGACTTGGCGAGTTTTCGTGATGTTAATATTTCAAGGTCACCGAAAGCATTATTTGACCTTGAATATCTCAAAAAGTGTATTTTTTAAAAATCTGAAAAAATATATATATATTACTTCCCAATGTAGTGTATATGTGGTAAAAATTTCAGAATGGGACAGCAATGGGATCTGGATGAAAAGGGACATCGAATTTTTACAATCTTACCAATTTATTGCAATGCCTATGGCTCCTGAAGATATATATTACAGAAATATTGCAAACTGTGAAATGCTAGTTATAAGTGACGGTTGGCATATTCCGCTTCTTATTTTGAGATTTTATAAATCATTCCTGTAGTGTTTCTCCTAGGGTCCACTTTCGAAATAATAGCACTTATAGGCACATTGAAAACATTTTCAAAGTCAGGGTAGTAGAAAGAACTTGAGGGTCTATGAGGATGCAACAGCTTGATTTTTACATTTTGATTTTTTTCAGCTGTGTCTAAGAAGTACCCGATCCAACAATATCCTATATGCCTGCAGGTCAAGAATCCAACCATTTCTGAGCAATCAAGATTGCCCTTGACAGTTGTAGTACGTTCAATGCTTATAGTGTTAAAAAATGAATATGCTATCACTTGCATCTGATTCCTATTTAATGGCATGAAACAACGAAGACTCTGAGTGCCTGGTATTGTCCTTGAGGCTGTCATTTTTTCTGGATTTTAAAGCCTCTTCTTCCTGTTTATAATCTACAATTGTGCAATATTGAAAATTTATTGATTTGATATGCTCATTTGCCCAATTAAACAACTGTCGTGGTGTCATGATTTGATTGTCATAAATCATTTTTGCTGACTGGCTCTAGCAAAAGGTGAACTGCTATTGCGCCATGAGTGAGGCAGCCTGAAATTATAACAAGATATATATTCATAAATTTTCTTATTCTTGAATATTGAAAATGAATAATGCCACCAAACCAAGTTTGATCTATTACTTCTGTGACGGAGCTGCCTCACAGTACAAAAATAGACTGAATTTTCTTAAAATGAGTTATGAATCAGATTTCGGGATTAAAGCAGAGTGGCATTTTTTTGCCACATCCCATGGTGTGCCTTATAAATTTTTGCTTTCGAAAGTGGACACTAGGAGAAACACTACAGGAATGATTTATAAAATCTCAAAATAAGAAACAGAATATGCCAACCGTCACTTATAACTAGCATTTCACAGTTTGCAATATTTCTGTATTATATATCTTCAGGAGCCATAGGCATTGCAATAAAGTGGTAAGAGTGTAAAAATTCTGTGTCCCTTTTTATCCAGATCCCATTGCTGTCCCATTCTAAAAATTTTACCACATATACACTACATTGGGAAGTAATACATATATTTTTTTCAGATTTTTAAAAAATACGCTTTTTGAGATATTTAAGGTCAAATAATGCTTTTGGTGACCTTGAAATATTAACATCACGAAACTTGTCAAGTCATATATCATATGAAAGCTTGTTTAAAGAGCTTTAAAATGACATATAGCAAAAGACTTTGGCTGCAATAGAAGCTGAGAAAATTAAATCTCATTATGTACCAAAATTCGACTTTTTGCCATTTTTCGAGTTTTTTAGGGGGTCCCCCACAAAAAACTAACAGCTGAAAAAAATTTTAAAAATCATTTTTTTGTATCACTTTATAGACGTATTCAACCCTATGATTTTTTTTAAATTGGTGATGGTCAAGTTTTGAGGCTTGTTGATTTCACATGGAATGACCCAATAACTGAATTATTAACGAAAAAATAAATAAATAAACAAATAAACAAATGAATTAATGTATAAGAAAAGAAATGAGTGAATAAAATAAAGAATGAATAACAAAATAAGTGAATGGATGAATAAATAAGTGAATTCATAAGTAAAAGAGCCTGAATAAATTAATTAACGAAGAAATACTCACGTGATTTAGTAAATGAGTGCATAAGCAAACGAAATGAGCTGTTTCATTTTGCCCCGCGTGCACTTGACTAATTACATTAAACATTTGAAATAAAAACATAAAAAATGTAAACTAAATAAGGATTGTACTGGACAGTAGTAGATCACAATTAATAGTTAAAATGACTATTACAAAAATTTCATCATTTTATAATAACAAGAAATATTTTTGAAAAATCACGAATATTACAATGATAGTATCAAATTTTGAAAATGACTTGTATAATTTTCTTTCGTTGATCTTTGAAACAATTTAATTTTTGACAAGAACTATATGTCAAGGAACTTAGTTAAAATGTTGCTGGATTGATGGTGCTGAAAACCATTAAAATATTTTACCATTTCACTTTGCCCCACATTCCCCTACTAGTTATGTAATGATAAAATTGATACTTTTGAGTTAAATTTTTGATTTCTTTGAAAAAAAAAAGCCTACCAATCAAATTGAGACTTTATAGTCACTTGGATACAGAAAGAGGTGGGGGAGGAGGACCAAAAAGAAAAAAATACCTCTACCATAACTGGTAAAGGTGTACTTTAGGGATGCACTAATTATTCAGCAGTAATCGGTAGTTGACCACTTTGCTGATTATATATTATCGAGATCTTTTTTCAAATCTTTCGACTGTAAAATTTACTTTCAAATTAAAATTGTTTTTGCCTTAAACCAGAAACTATGTTGAAATAATTTATTACATGTGCTAATAGTTTTAACCTTTAGCTGTCGTGCCCCAATTTGTTTCAAAGTTACCTAATTATCCGGGCAAGGGTGTGACGGTGTGAGCAAGACATTCATATTTTTTAAAGAAAAAACGGCAAATTAATAAGAGGGATTATGAGGAAAATTCAAAATAGAATTAAAATTCTAAAAGAAGAAAAGGGGGAAAAAACCAGCTTTCGAAAAAAAGGACTTTTAGAAACTTGAAACTATAAAGTAGAGTTTTAGGGGGGAAATAGGCCAGATGGAAAAAGTCCAGGGAAGATGGAAGATAATGCTACACTGTAAAAAATGAATGTTGTTTTTACAGTATAATACGGCTAATTTTACATTAATGAACTAAAATTGCTACTTTTACAGTACTAAACTGTAAAATGGCTAATTTTACAGTGATAACTGTAAAATTGCTAATTTTATAGTTTATTACCGTGCATTTTACAGTTTTAAACTGGAACCTCTGCTGCCAGTATTATACTTTGTTTTTACAGTATAATGCAGCTAAATTTTACGACAATAAACTGTAAAATGTCTAAATTTACAGTGAGAAACTGTAAAAGTGTTCGTTTTACAGTTTATTACTGTGCATTTTACAGTTTTAAATTGAACCTTCTGTGCTAGTAGTACACTGTAAAAAAAAACAGTTCATTTTTTGTAGTGCACGAACTTCTGTTGGAAGACAACAGAAGTTTATAGCTATTTAAGTAAAGTCTAGCTTTGAAGAGTTGGCACGTGACTCCTCTTTTTTTTAAATCGTTCATTTTTATGAAGGGGTGATAAGTAAAGGAAAACTGAAGAACGAGTTTGCAAATATATTATTGGTTCGAGCATAGCTTGGATACCCAATTGAAAAAATTAGCCACACAGGTAAAATATTTTAATTTTGTGATGTCAAAGCATATGTCTTATTGGACAGGTCATATTCTAAGAAAGTGGGTGGACCTCAGTTTTACCTCTTCGAAGAGCCATTGGTCGAAGACTGCAACGCCTCCGATAGTTAATTTCAATTAAAAATTGGCCAGAGTAGAGTTGCAATAAAGAACATAAAGTTTGTTCTTTTTATTTTTCCGCTAACCAAAAACAGTTACTGCTGCAAATTACATTCCAATATCTAATAATCAAATAGCAAAATTATATTTGGAGGCCTTTAAAAAAACCAAATTTAATTGATTCTAAAAGTTTTAAGCGTTAGCCATTGACATTTCTTACGTTATTCTTTATAGTAATAATTAAACAATAAACATCAACAAACTTCGACCAGCAAACGATAAATTAAAAATTAAATTATCTCATTCTAAATATTTACTGCAATTTATCTTGTAAAAAATTACAATGTAGTAAAAGAAATGTTGCAGACGATAAATTTAGAATGGCTTGCGATAAATGTTGCCTCTTTTGCGGCCTCATACACTAGGTGGCCAAAAGTATCCGGACACTTTCAAAAATTCACATTTTTACATATAGCTCGAGAAATAAGTGATCAATTGTTCTTTAACTTTAGTCATATAAAATATAGCCTTCACCGAACATTTCAAAGTTGAAATTAAATTATCCTTGCATTTGGGGGACGACAAGAAGGGGGGGGGGGGTTGAAAGAAAAACCGCTTTTTGACCATAACTCTTCAAAAATAGCTCGGAATAAGCTATAAATTTCAGTAATTAATTAGCATACTATGTATAACTACTGTACAAATTTTTACGAACTTACCACTCTTATTTCCGAAGATATGAAACTTTTTTTAAAAAACGACAATTTTATTTGAAGGGTTTTTGCTCATAACACGCAGAGTTTTTGGTCAAACCTTATCAACACTTTAAGAAAGATGAAAAAATACAAGAGAAAAAATATACTAAAACGGTAAATAAAAATATTAAAAATCTGATGAGATATGAACGTTAAAAGGAAATAATTTTTCACGGTGCATGCGCAAACGACAGAAATTTATAACTACAAAAATATTGTACCCTAATTTATACTTCATCTTATAAAAAAAGTTTCAGTTGAATATCATGAAAATTGAAAAAGATATCAGCGATCTAGTGAGCTGTATTTCATTCATTCGCAGACAATACATAAAAAGTGAGGGTCTGTCCACAAAGAGCTATTTTAAATTAAAGGTTATTGCATCATCGTTCAAAACCAACGTTTCAGGGGGTGTCCGGATACTTTTTGACACCTACGTATAAGGTCTTGTTGGCTGAATAGGCGAAATGTGACTTCTATGCCGAATATAAATTTTCAAACTGTATACAATTTAACATTAAGGAAATGCTCAATTGCCACCACACTATTTGTGGAGAACCCCTTGCCATTTATGTATTGTCTGCGAATGAATGAATTACAGCTCACCTAAATCGCTGATATCTTTTTCAATTTTTAGCCTACTTTCCCGTTAAAAATAAAAGAAAGACGAAAAAAGTATTAAAAGTAGCTTAATGCATCGAAAAAATATCGCCAAGTCCAAAAAATATCGCCAAGTTAAAAAAAATATCGCCAAGTCCAAAAAATATCGCCAAGTTAAAAAAATAAAGAGGTAAAATGAATATCGAAAAATTAAAAATTTGAAAGTAGGGTATTGAGATGGGGAATTTGTGTGTCGGTCGGTCTGTCGGTCTGTCGGTCGGTCTGTCGGTCGGTCTGTCTGTCTGTCCCCCCCTAATAACTTTTGAATGAACATTCCGATTTGGACAAACTTTTTTTTGTTGGAAAGATCTCGGCGAGTACAGCTCATTCCCATATTTGATTTTTTGATTTGAACAATTTTTGGTTCAACTTTGAGCCGTTCAAATAACCGGTCCCGCGATACTAACTTTTTAATGAACAGTCCGATTTGAACAAACTTTTTTTTGTTGGAAAGAACTTTTCAAGGATACTTCATTACCGTATTTATATTTCCGATTTGAACAATTTTTCATTCAACATTGAACCGCTCAAGCAAGCTGTCACCCCTAATAACTTTTGAGTAAACAGTCCGAAAAAAATGACTGACTGTGCAGACGATTTTTTGTTTATTTATTCATTTGTTTTATTGAATTTATTATTATTATTATTATTATTTTTGGCAGACGATTTTTTTTTGTAACAAAAATGTTTCATTCACTAGGGCATTTTATTCTTAATTTATATTTAACAACTGGCAACGGATTAAAAGTGAAATTCGAGAAATTTTATCAACGGACGAGTTTTTTTTTCTTTTTTTTTCTTTTTTTTTCTTTCTTTGATAAAATGTGTTTTGATGTACTTTGTACTTTTAATTTTGAAAACAATTGAGGAATTTTTCTACGGAAGAACTGTAACAGTTACATTCTTTAAAAGGTGCGACAAAACTTTATTTATTCATTTATTTACTTTTTATGTGTCTATTTCATCTGATGAGAGAGGTATATTTTGCTTTTAAAGGAATGTTTGACATAATTTTTAGTCTTAGATAATCAAGAGAATAATGATCAGATGCTAGAATGCCGATGTCGATGTACGGGAAAGTAGGCTCGTTTAGTTCTTGACAGAACTTCTTGTTCGATATTCAACTGGAACTTTTTTTTATAAGATGCAGTATAAATCAGGCTACAATATTTTTGTAGTTATAAATTTCTGTCGTAAGCGCATGCGCCGTGAAAAATTATTTCCTTTTAACGTTCATATCTCATCAGATTTTTAATATTTTTATTTACCGTTTTAGTATATTTTTTCTCTTGTATTTTTTCATCTTTCTTAAAGTGTTGATAAGGTTTGACCAAAAACTCTGCGTGTTATGAGCAAAAACCCTTCAAATAACATTGCCGTTTTTTAAAAAAATGTTTCATATCTTCGGAAGTAAGAGTGATACGTTCATAAAAATTTGTACAGTACTTATACATAGTATGCTAATTAATTACTGAAATTTATAGCTTATTCCGAGCTATTTTCGAAGAGTTATGGTCAAAAAGCGGTTTTTCTTTCAACCCCCCTTCTTGTCGTCCCCCAAATGTAAGGGTAATTTAATTTCAACTTGGAAATGTTCGGTGAAGTCTACATTTTGTATGACTAAAGTTAAAGAACAATTGATCACTTATTTCTCAAGCTATATGTAAAAATGTGAATTTTTGAAAGTGTCCGGATACTTTTGGCCACCTAGTGTATGATCCAAGACTTATTTCATTTTTATAAAGAATGTCACATCGCCAAAATGTCGCTAAACCCACAAATATGGCACACACGTCAAGGTTTTCTTTCTCTACCTATTTTAAGGAACGGACTCGTTTTCTCATTTGATTGACAAGTGCCCTCTTATGGTTTTACTATATCATTTATTACTGCATCTTTTTCACAATAACCAGACAATAGAATCGGAGAAGAAAAGTGAGAAGTGCCAAAAAGAGTGAAAGTTTTGATCCATACCCTCATGTTGAGCTCGTCCTCGTTTAAATTGGTCTTCATATTCTTTGAGTTATCGTGATTGGTTGCCGTGTTTCTCATGACGCGACGGTCACGGAAACAGCCACGGCAGATGTCGAAATCGACAGCCAATAACGAGCTTGCTTACATGACATGTCTGTCATGGATATGTGACGTCATCTGGCAACTTGTCCGCCGAGATAGTAAATCTAAAAGAAACAAAAATGACAATTAAATGAGGAAGATATTGCTACAATTTTACTCTTGTGTGAATTATATCAAGAGTGATTGGTCATGAAAAGCCTTTTTATTTCTTGGTATATATTTTTGTTTCATATAAATATTTTTTGGTAGGAACAGTATCAACATATTTTATTTTAATACTAAAGATAAATTACATTCATGCAGTATTTGTTCACATAATTGCTAAGTAAAAAACGAAAACTAAAATCATTCCTCTAAAAATAGAAGAGCTAGTCTTATTGTTGTCTTTTACCAGTTTGTTGGCATTTTGCGCTGCTTCACTTTTCCAACTGTACCATAGTTTGTCGTGAAGTCCGACTTCCACAGTACACGCATGCCATAGGAGCCCGTTAAAAGGGAAGACAACCATTCATAGCACAACAGCACATTCGCGCAAAGAAAGGACAAGAGAGAGAAAGTACATTCATGTCGGGATTCGAACCCGGAACCCAGTCATACTTCGCTGACCAGTAGAAAGGGTGACCGGCAACAGCGAGTCTTCTACGACTGATTTTCGAGCAGTTTTTGTTGTTTTCTAATGAAATTGCATTGGGTATGCACCCTTTGACCCCTGGAAATACTTGAAATAATATGCCTGTTAATAATACGTAATCTTTAAATAATAATTATCATTAAATTTAAATTGCAACTATAAAACTCCACTAAAACTGGCTATTTTATGGCAATCACATGTCTATGCTACATCTAGTGCTGCAAGAGCACTTCAAGTCATAATAAAATTTGCATTCATCCATTTATCTGAGGGATGCAAATAATCTTATACAAAAATTATAACAACCTTGCAACAAAGATCGGCATAATAACTAATCTATGTTTTATATTTTTTAAAGCGTAAATCTTTAAAGAGTTATAAGACTTAAAATGCAACTAAAATGTTACTTGAAACAAAACTGGCTATTTTTCTGAAGACCACTTGTCTACATCTAGAGCTACGCGAGCCCTTTAATTCTTAATAAAAAATACATTCATCTATTTTATCCTGTGTAACGAGAAGTGGCGGCTCGAAGTAGAACTAATTTCCCCCTCTCCGCACATTTTCCCTGATGGTTGTCATAGTAACGACACTATGGACTTTTCTCCCACTTAGTTTTTACAATAGTGGTTAAATGCAAACAATTAAAATTGCTTTGTGCGCAATTTTTTTTTCAACCAACGGAAATAAAATACTTTTTGAAGTTTTTGTATAACGCTTACTCATGATGGTAGGTTTTGCTAAAACAAACTATTTAGCACTAGATTGCTTGAAAACAATTAGAAATAACTGAGATATGGTAATATAAATAAAAGCTTAAGACTAATTTGATAAACATAAAATAAATGAAATGCCTCAACAGCAGTGTATAAAAAAATGGGTGGAACTGTTGTCTTTTGTGCGGTTTCCGTGGAGATAATTCAAAATTTCTAAAATTGATACGCCTATTTAAAAGTAGTCGAGTATAGTCAAAGTAATGCAAATAAACTTATATCAACATTATAACTATATCTTGCAACAAAGGATATTCAAATATTCAAAGTAACTAATTTATGTTAAACATTTATTACAACGTAAATCTTTTAAGCATTACAAGACCTAAATTGCAACTAAAACGTCACTTAAACTGAAACTGGCCTTTTTTTACGGGACCACATGTTTACGTCTGGAGCTACACGAGGCCTTCATCAAGTCATAATAAAATTTGCATTCATCCATCAATCTGTCCGAGGCCGGAATGGAGCATCTCTCCAGGGAGTTGCTCCCTCCCCGTTGTCATAGCAACGGCATCCTGCATTCCCCAACAAGAACTACCGGGCCGCTCAAGGTTACCGCATCGGAGCAAGAGAAAGTGGAGGAGAATGAAGGATGAGGTCTGTCCCTAATATTGCGGCCCAAGTGAGCAGTTTGTTTTGATCTTGAGCAAGAGGGTTCTTGAAAGATTTTTTTACGCAAAAGAGTAATTTGGCTTTCACAAATCTTTTTGGAGTTTTTATGAGTATTGATCTGATAGCTTACTCGACGGTTGATTGAATGATCTAAAGCAGTGATTCCTAAAGTGTGTTAAGCAGAACACTAGATTCAAGTTTTACCCCGAAGTTTCTTTTATGTGGAGGAAAGTAATAATAGAGTGTCCAGCAAAAGTAATTAAACTTTTAAAAATTTTTTTGGAGTTTTTATGAGTATTGATCTGATAGCTAACTCGACGGTTGATTGAATGATCTAAAGCTGAGATTCCTAAAGTGTGTTAAGTAGAAAACTAGATTCAAGTTTCATACCCGAAGTTCTTTTATATACAGGAAAGTAGTAACAGCGTGTCCAGAAAATGACTTCCTGGTTTCAGAATTGAATATCTCGAGAGCACGTGACGATTTTGGAATTGTATGTTCCTTGTAGCCGTAAATAAGCCGTAAATATCATGTGCAGAATTAAAAAAAAATAGTTTGCAAAGCGATCCATCGAAGTGGAATGTCTTTGCAACGTCGGGAAATGTTTCCTGTCACTAAGTCGATTTTCAAACTGCACTTGTTTTAAGCGTGAGTTTAAACTTTTATTCTTCATATAGACACAAATAGTCAGCATTAATGAGACAGCACATCTAAAACTTAGCTACCATTTTTCTCTTTAACGCGATTGGAGTACAAATACCTGTGGTTCCCGGCTTCCCCTTTTGGAACCCAACTGTCGGTTGGGTCAACTCCCCTTTTATAGGGGCTACTACGCGCTCGGAAGTGACAACGGCTAACTGAAGACTCATATATTAAAGGCCCTGAGGGTTTACATTCAGCGCTATTTGATTTTCAGAGTAGATATAATTTCACAAGCATTTAAATCTTGAGAAAAAAATAAAAAGAAGAATAAAAATCCCTCATAATGAGAAAAATGTCCTAAATTTCTTCTTCAAACACAATCAAAGTCAACAAGAGGCTCCTAGCTAGATTTCTGATCAGCCTAGTCAAAAACTAGAGGCCCGTCCCTTGAGGGGGCCTACCTATGAATAGGAATGGTATAAATTTGACAAGTTTTATGGAGGACTAGCTGACCCGGCGAACGGCTGTTCTGTCTTAAAGGCAATAACTAAGCAAATTTTTGAATTTATTAAGTTTTTTTTTTAAATTAGAAAATACGAAAAAAAAAAAAATTAAGTACCTACATTAATCATTTATTATTGTTTCTGTATTTTAGAACATAGGTTGCCCTTCACTTAAGTACCTTGTGATACACAACATTATTTGTTTTATTATCAGGCGCAGAAACAAACAACGCAGATGGTCTTCCGACCCGTGAACATGCCATATATAAATTGAGTATGGGAAAAACAGTGATGTTCTAGAGTCAAACCTCAAACTTTTAAGGATTGGTCTTGTGATTTGTTGATGGTCATGACAAATGCAAGACTGATCGGAAATTGAAATCGTTTAAATTCAAACTTTAAATTCAATATCGGTTGGGATCATCCGGATCATTGTTGGGATATATATATAGATTTGCATCACAAAAAAGTCAAATAACAAACACTTAATACACTGGTAAATCACAACCTATTTTACTGCGCTCCAGAAGCTGCCAGAACATGTGCTTTATGTCGTTTGGCGACAGAGGCTCAAAACAGGCTTAGTTAAAAAGATATTTTTTTCGGACTGCTTATCAACTGACTGCTCCATCCAAACAAACTTTTGTAATAGTAGTAAGTAGAACAACCTCTTTAACTGCAGTCCAGGAGCTATCCCATCAAGCGCATTCCACCTCTCAGCCACAGAAGCGTAGATTCTTAAGTGACAATCGTTTCTGACAGCTTATCACATATAAATTTCAAGGAAAGTAACGTTTGTTTATAATTTACTTCACAAAAAGTCAAATAACACTCAACGCACCGCTAACTTACAAACTGTTTACTGCGCTCCGGAAGCTGCCAGAACGTTTGCTGTATGTCGCTCAGCCATGGATGTGTCAAAAAAACTTAGTCAATAAGACATTTTTTCTATTTATGTAACTGACACACATAAATTACAGCCTATGTCCGTCTCCTGGCTCTAAGCTACCTACCCACTAATTTTTAGCCATATCGGTACAGCCGTTCTTGAGTTATAAATAGTGTAACTAACACGACTTTCTTTTATATATATAGATGGTAGCCTGGTGATCAAACTGGCTAGCAGCCGGCCTTGACTCTTGTCGGCCCTGGATACAATCTTTTATTTTATATAATCACAACAAATTTATGCCAAGAAGAGGAGAAGTTGACATTTTGTCTACGCAGAAATAAAAAGAATTGATTTTTTTAAATTGCCAAAGAGAGCTTTGGTATTTATAATTACTCGGACAACTCTGCGGTAGTAAGAGTAAGCTACTAAATATAACATTCCGAAACATCTGCAACAACAAAACTGCTTCAGTGATTTCAAAAGTTACTTTTTCAAGAAAATACATCAGATCGTCTTTCCGGTAACAGGATCCTCCGAACCATAATAAAGTCACATCCATATATTTACGAGCGAAAAAGAACATCTCTCGACGGGATTGTTCTGTCCTGTTGCCTTGACAACCACATCCTCCATCCCCCACCAAGGAAATACCAGATCTTTCAAGGTTGCTAGATCGAAGCAGGACGAAAAAGGAGAAGATTAAGGACCCTGCAGAGCACCCTCCTGCCATTCATTAATATTTCTGCCCAAATGAGCGTTTTGTCTAGCATAAAGAGAGTCTTGAAAGAGCTTTGGATGTAAAATGCAATTTATAGACGCACTTGTTTGGTTTAAGAGTGTTTGAGTAAAAGTAGAATTTGGGGCGGAATAACAAACAAGCGAATAAAGGAAACTTTATAATTTTTCTGTTCTATGTTTCGAGGTTGATTTTTTTTTTCCATTTCCAAAATACTACTTAAGGAGTTCATGGACCAAGTGTTGCCATAGATTTGATAGTAGGAGCAAATCAAGTAAAAGAGCCAAGCAAGATAGATTCCGATGAACTGGAGATGGAACGATAACATTTTTTAAAACAGAGGTAAGAAGGGGTGGTAAGCTTTAACTCTAATAGCTATTGGCATTGTTTTTGACTTGTAACAGCTAGGCTGGCAATTTGGGGGCGCTACTTCACTTAAGGTGCTTATAGCAGACGTGTACAACAAGGAGGGTTATGTAGTAGAATTAGTCTTTGAAACTTTTAGGGATATTTTGCTTTTTCCACGAGGGTTTCAAGCTTATGGGAGGTCTTAGTAATATTCGAGTTTGGGGGGGGGGGGTACGCCTTTATTGTTCAGAGTATGGGCAACCATGCTTATAGAGCTTGTTAAATGAACTTGAATAAAATTGGCATTTTCAGATTTATGTAGGACTATTTATGTGTTATGAGCATTTATTGGCAAAAAATTAATATTAATACGCTTTTGTTAGTTTCACATGTGGGTTTGTTTGTTTGTATGTATGTAAGTCTGAACAAAAGTGTAAATTCACGTTCTTTATCTACATAACAGTAATATATTTAATACTATTATTAATACTAAAGTCTCAACTATATTACATGTCGATGCATTATAAGTGTTTCAGTTGTTTGTATGTAACTCGGAATAAAAGATCAAAAATACAAAAGTAATATATTTCATACTATTATTAATACTAAAGGCTAAAGTATATTACATGTTGATGTAACATAAGTGCATGTAAACTAAGCGGATATTCAATAGTTTTGAAAATCAGGGGTAAATCAGTTAAAGAACCTAAAAGCGTATTTTTAGTTTTTTTTAAACTATTATTTATTTTATATTAAGTAATAGATAAGCTTACAATGAAATGTCAGCGAATAGAGTAGAGTATTTCGCAAGGGGTTATTCTAGAGTAGTTTCCAAGGCAACGCCGCTCCGTTTATGGAAATGCACGATTATTCCAAGATGCCATATATAAACTAAGCGCAGAGGAGGCAGGATTTAGATTTCTATTGCTCAAGCCGTCCGTTAACATTGCTGTCTAATTACACAATTTATCTTGGAAGAACGAATGTGAGAGCTGCACTTCTTGGGATAGCGGCTTGCAAAGATATGCATTCGATTGAAATTATGCGATATTGCGTCGTAATTGCTCGAAAAGAGAAATTTGATATTGACGACTTGTTTGATTGATTAATTTAAAATGCGATTTGTAAATTTTGTAATTGAAAAAAGGGGTAAATAAATAATATAAATTAGTTTAAAAAACTAAAAAATACACTTTTAGAGGAGTTAGTCAAACTAAAAAGAAACTACTATCATTATTACTAAAGGTTAAACTATATTTCATGATACTTAAACTGATTTTCCTCTGATCTTCAAAACTCTTGAATAGCCGCCAAGTTTACATGCACTTATAATGCACTAACATGTAATATAGTTTAGCCTTTAGTATTAATAATAG